>VZTU01003613.1:0-39159 GCA_013400835.1 Zapornia atra | reverse complement strand
TGAGGTCTCACCAGAGCAGTGTATGGGGGGAGAATGATTTCTCTAGATCTGCTGGCCACGCTTCTTTTGATGCAGCTCAGGATGCAATTGGCCTTCTGGGCTTTGAGTGCACATTGTTGCTTTCTGTTCAGCTTTTCATCCATCAATACCCCCAAGTCCTAAAATTTAAGGTCTTGACTATGCTGTCTTCCTGATACATATCTCTTAGGACTCTGAACTCCACCAGTGGGTGGTCACTGCAGCCCAGGCTGCTGGCATTCTTGACTTCCCTGGTGAGCTCTCTTGCACTGGTAACTCTCAGGTCAAGTACCACATCCCCTTGGGTAGGGCTGTCTTAATTCCTGACTTAGGAAGTTGTCATCGAGACACTCCAAGAACCTCCTGGAGAGTCTACAGCTGACCTAGTTACTTTTCCAGCAGATGTTGGGGTGGTTGAAATCCCTCAGCAGGACAAGAGCCTTTCAGCATGATGCCTTCTGTAGCTGGAGTAAGAAGGCTTCATCAGTAGCCTCCCCTTGGTCAGGTAGCCTGTAGTAGACACCAACCACAAGGTTCCCCTTGCTGCCTCAGTCTCTAGTTCCCACCCATAAGATTTCAACTTTCTCTTGGCATTTCTCCAAGGGACATTTCTTCACACCCTATCCATTCCTTAACATAGAGGGCAACACCTCTGCTCTTCCTTCCTTCTGAACAGCCTGTAGCCATTGGTAGTCACAGGACAGTCCTGGGATTCATCACAGCACAGTTCAGTAATGGCCACTCTGCCCGAGCTTTCCAGCAGCACAGGAGCTTCCAGCTCCTCCTGCTTGGTGCCCATGCTGCGTGTGCTCATGTAGAGGCACATGGCTGTAAGAAATGGAGGAGTTTGTCATCAGAGCTGAAGTAGCTACTAAAAAGGATTCTGTGAGGTAGCTTTTGAGCTTTTGCTGTGACCTGCTCTGCTGGCTATTGCAACTGCTTACATCTCTCCTGAGCTGCAGCTGCTTCTCCCTCTCTCCCTCACAGTATGACCTTTAGAGGCTTTTTTTGCAGTGCCCCTATTCCCAAGGATTTCAGGTCACTGTATGTAGCAGACACGTTTACACCTATCTGGTAGAAAGAAAAACTGAGGTAAAGAGAAATCACACAAGCTTCATAGTGAGCAGTGAATGAGTCTGAACACTGAGCCACATTGTGGCTTCTGGTGGTATTTTTAGCCCCAAGAAAGAAATTTGACTCACGCAAGAGAATGTTTCTGGTGGATTTCTCTGCTTTTAAAATACTTCTGCATTTCTCTAATCCCTTCTGGATGTTGCAGGCTTTGATTAAGTTAAAGTAGAAAAGTTCATGTCCTGTTCTGCTGAAAAAGAAACATCCTTTGGGATAGTAAACAGTAGCAGAGTTACAGGTAAAGCAAGGAACTGCATCTGAACGAATTAACAGAAGTAGCAGCTCAGTGTTGTGCCAAGGCAGCTTATTTTGATGTGGTTCTGTATAACAAGGACCCTAAATTACTTTAATACAGGTGATGTATCTGCTGCTGGGGTTAAAAATAATGCCCTCTATTGGCAAAATTAGGTGGAGGCGTATGGCCTGTGCCTGAACCCAGCAGTGTAGGGGGGAGCATCCACATGGCTTTGGAAGGCTTGGCTTCTCCATGTGCAGGGAGATGGAGAGAACAAAAACCCAATTACTTTCTGCCCCTTCACCAAAACTGTTTTTCAAACAGGCAGTTTCCCATCTCTGGTGAACTCTTGTTCCCCTCATGTTGCTTTTACTTCTGAATTACTGCCTTGGTGGTCTTTGCTGAAACAACAAAGCTGAACTTTCCTTCTTCACAGAAAAGACTTGTATGTTACAACTGTCCTCATTAGTGCAAATAATGGCAGATCTAGGCCTGGGAAAATAAAAGCCACGGGCCACCTGCATAGTTATCCTGTTCACTCACTCATGCAGTTGGCTGGCTACAGCATTTTGTTTTACTTGGGGTCATGTTTGCTTTGCCATGCTTGAAACCTGGGGTAAAGAGGCAGGGATTATGGCAGTGACAGTCCAGCTGTATCACCCATTGCTACTAATTGGCCCACAGTAGGGGACCTTCAGAGCACTCTTCAACATCCTCAGCTCTCTATTTTGAGAAGAGAAGCAATTTGAAAGCCATCAGCACAAAATCGTTCCAGCTTATGCCTCCTGGAACCTAACCAGATGCTTAAATACCAACATCTCAGTACCAGCAGTTTGGAAACCAAAGCTCTCAAATGCAAAAATCTCTTTTAACACTAAAATCAAAGGCCTGCAACCAAGCCTCAGCAGTTACACAGACTTTATGATGTGGTTTTGTTTTGGTTTTTTTTAATTACAGCTGCTCCTTGGTGGATTTCAATCCACAAAACTGATGGATGAATGAACTAATGTCTTGTAGGATATCACCAATATTTTTTAAATAATATTTCCTTTTTTTTTTTCCAACTGTAAGGTCTAGGAAACTTTTAGAACATTTGTATAACTCTCGTGTCATGCTGCAGCAATGTGTGTCTTGGATCAAGTGACCTGTTAGAGCAATGATAGGAAGTGATGTCTTCTGTAGGAGGAGAAATACAGGTGAAGTAAGAGGGAGGACTGAATTGAGTAAGAATTTCCTATTCAAAAATGTTCTTAAGTAAAACATTTTTCACTTAACAGCGTTTTAAAAACATCTTCTTAATGATTTTTGTAGTTTGAGATGTTATTTCCTAGCATTTTTTGCTAGTTTTCAATGGTCAATTCCCACCACTGTAAAAGGAGTATGTCTTTGTACTCCTGCTAGTGAATTGCCTCATGGTCAAATGGGTTCCCTGAATTCTACAGTTTGAGAGCGCTGTAATTGGGTAAGTCATGGCATCCGATTGTAAATGAAAAAGGTCCTTTATCTGTGGTTTTCCTTAAAAGTAAGAAGAAAAAAAATCTTGATCAAGCAATTTTCTCTCAAAAAATAATGCTCAAAAATAAGAAAATTGAAATGCACTATTCGAGGTCATTATTTACTTGAATCTCCTCACTCAAGTTCTGCTCAGTCTGCTTTGCAGGAGAGAATTTCAGTTCTGTGGGAGAGATTGATAATGACTCAGCTGAGTATTACATTTTGGCATTAGAAGGAGCTCTGATAGATACCCTTCTGCACTATGGCACAGCACAAGTGGGATAAAAGGACTGCTTGCAAGAGACCTGCATAGTATCTCCACTCTGTGGGCACATACAACTTAAAGCAAAATATTTAAGGACATTTATTTATTATTTTTTTAATACATGCTTGAAAATAGAACTTTCTGTAAAACAATAAGCCTCTTTCTTACTTGGTATGTTACTGCAATAGAACGTAGGGACCAGGTCTTTCAAGCTCTTACGTGATGCTTGGTATTGTATAAGCATGAAAGCATGAATTCCATACTGACTTGTGATGGGACAATAGTCAATGCAAGTGGGAAATGGGAAGAATGGGGTAGCACAGATAGTGTGCATGCCGCTTCTAGCCACTGGGGATCACTAAAGCACTACTCATCCTCTCAATCCTCCATACTAAAAGATGCTTACTAGCTGCTTGTCTTTGTCCTATTCCAGACTGTTGGAATCCAGACCCACACTCACGACCTTCCTTTGCCAGTATCCTAGACCATCTCACCGCCATAGAAGAGTCTGGGTTCTTTGAAATGCCCAAAGATTCCTTCCACTCCCTGCAGGAAGACTGGAAACAAGAGATCCAAGAGATGTTTGATCAGCTCAGAGCCAAAGAAAAGGTAAGTAGAGAAAAACACTGTATGCTTGTGGATTATAACATTATCATTTCATAATTCAAACAGGGATCACTGTATAGTGCGTCTCAGAATTAATTGTGTATGTGCTTTACTTTAACCTGCCACTGATTCAGGGGCTCACAGAATCATTAAGGTTGAAAAAGACCTCCAAGATCATCTACCACCTCTGTTACTAACTACCCCATGTCCCTAAGTACCACATCCAACCTTTCCTTGAACACCCTAAGGGAAGGTGATTCCACCACCTCCCTGGGCAACCTGTTACAATGTCCAACCACTCCTTCTGAGAAGAAATTTCTCATTTCTAACCTGAACCTCCCCTGGTGCAACTTGCAGCCATTCCCTCTCGCCCTATCGCTACTTATCTGTGAGAAGAGTCTGATCCCCAGCTCACCACAGCCTCCTATCAGGTAGTTGTAGAGAGCAACAAGGTCTCCCCTCAGCCTCCTCTTCTCCAGGTTAAACAGTCCCAGTTCCCTCAACTGCTCCTCATCAGACATGTGTTCCAGCCCCTTCACCAGCCTCATCACCCTTCTCTGGACACACTCCAGGGTCTTAGTGTCTTTCTTATGAGAGACCTGAACACATTAATTGAGGTGTGGTCTCACAAGAGCTGAGTACAGGGTCACCTCTCTGGTCCTGAGTGCATCCTGGTTACGATGCACACAAGGGCAGAATCATGAGTGAAGTTCTTTCATCCTGAGTTGCTGACTCTTTCTAGTATTGCAGTGAGCTGTGCAACTTGTCATGAGTTGTCTTCATCGTTTGATGGATAGGATAACTGTTTCACTGTAAGCATGAATTCAGAAGCCCAGTGATAACTTGTTGACAGTAAAAGTAGGAGAGTATGTTCTACTCCAGCAAACACTGCAGCATTGGTTCCCTCAGGTTTGCATTTTCTGGGGTTTGAGCACAGCCAAAGGGAACAGACTGTAATAAACACAAACACTACCAGAGGAATGGTCCGGTAACTGCATAATTGAAGTCCATCTGGGTAAATAGCAGGAAACAAAAACACTAGCTGGAATGAAAGGAATTGTGACTGTCAGCCTCAAAGAGTAGAAGTGAAAAAGCTGAAGGTTTCGTCAAGTATGCTTGTGGAAAGCACAGCTTGCTGCATCTATGCTTATGTCCTTACAGAGATGGCCTTCACAGTTATTGGTATGAAATACTGTAGTGGCATCACTAACAGTAATATTTTTCAAAGTTCACTGTCTCTTGCCTAAAAATAAATTCATAATGAGCAGCCAACTTGATTTGAGCTCAGAAGTTGAGTTTAGGAGGCAGAGAGAAAGAAAAGGAGATCTTGGGACAGGGGAGAGAAGCAGTGCTTAAAACATTTCTAGTCACACATTTCAGTAGCTTTAGAAAAAAAAAAGCTAATAGGCATTTCCCTGCTGCTGTTGTCCCGTGGCATAACTGTGTGGAACAATTTTGGAAAACCAGGAGCTCAACAGACAAGCAGAAGACCAAGCAGTAGTAGCTATTCTGCCCTCAGGTTTTGAGTGCTGTAGCGGTGGGAAAAGAGAATATTACATCCTATTCACCTCATGAGTAAAATGTACTGAACCCCTGTGGTGATGGGGCATGTAACATTGATGTTACTAAAACATAAATAAATCTAAACTAAAAATCTAACTGATAATCTGTCTGAAGTCAACTTGAATTCTTCATCTTTTACCTTCTGTAGTGGAATTAGCCACCTGAAGATGACAATTCAGAGTCCTGACGACTTCTGTCCTTGTGAGAGGAGTGCAGTGTGAAGAGATTTTAAGATCTTAGGGACAATTTCAGTTGATTTGTTTTGTCAACAAGGGAAAGACTGAAAAGTTTGCCTTAGTCATCTTTATGCCTGAGGAGCAGACATGCTTGATGGAAAACGATGGGAATGACCTCTTAATGATGTTTTCTTCATTGGCTTTTATGTTAGAGCTGTGGGGTTTGCTATTTTATGCTGTGTGCGATGGCAAAGTTATTTTTAAACAGTTTAAGTCAATGCTGAAGTTAACAGAGATACTTACTGAACAGGGAGGGAAGGATGAATTCTTTTCAGTGTTACAAATAAATCTTGCAAAATGGGTTCCCATATGTGTGGTACTCTCCAGTGGCTCTTGTAAGCATGTTCACGTCAGATATCCAGCATAATTTCTCATGCCACTGAATGTAGGATTCAGTGCCGTTTCACAGAATCACAGTTGGAGGGACCTCTGGAGGTCGTGTGGTCCAACTCCCCTACTCCAGCAGAGCCACCTAGAGCCAGTTGCCCAATACCATGTCCAAATGGCTTTTTGAGTATCTCCAAGGATGGAGACTCCACAACTTCTCTGGGCAACCTGTGCCAGTGCTCAGTCACCCTTACAGTTACAGAGTGTTCACAGGGAATCTCCTGTGTTTCTGTGTGTGCCCATTGCCTCTTGTCCTGTCACTGGGGACTGGTGAGAAGAGCCTGACTTCTTTGTAGCCTTCCTTCAGGTTTTTATATACATTGATAAGATCCGCCTTCCCCCAAAGCAAGCCTTCTCTTTGCTTCAGTAAACAGTCCCAGCTCTTAGCCTCTCCTCATAGGAGAGATGCTGCAGTCTCTTAATCATCTTCATGGTCTTTCATTGGAGTCTCTCCAGCATGTCCACATCTGTCTTGGAGAGCCCAGAACTAGACACAGGATTCCAGGAGTGGCCTCACAAGTGCCAATGTCCAAACTTCTATACTGATATGAAGGACCTTGCATGGTGAGCGTGGAAGGTATTGAGCATTGATTTAGATTTTTAGCTTTCAGCTGAGCCATTAGACAGTGGTGCTAGCAGTGCTGCCCTTGCTAGTTTACCGTCAGCATAGGTAACCTCAGCCTTAACCTGTGGATCACAAGGTAGCTTTGTGTTTCTCACTATCTCCCCACAGGAGCTGCGCACATGGGAGGAAGAGCTGACTCGTGCTGCTGTTGAACAGAAGAACCATGAGGAGTTGCTACGAAGGCGGGAACAAGAGCTGGCGGAACGTGAGATTGACATCCTGGAAAGGGAGCTCAACATCATCATTCACCAGCTGTGTCAGGAGAAGCCTCGGGTGAAGAAACGCATGGGCAAGTTCAAGAGGAATCGGCTCAAGTTAAAAGATGGCAATCATATCAGCCTGCCTTCAGGTTGGTGACATGTTAGGCTGTGTCAGGTGAAATGGGAGGAACATGGGAACCTGTAGCTTTGGTATAGAATCATAGAATGGCATGGGTTGGAAGGGACCCCAAGGATCATAGAGCTCCAACCCCCCTGCCATAGGCAGGGCCACCAACCTCCAGGCCTGGATCTACACAAGGTTGCCCAGGGCCCCATCCAGCCTGGCCTTGAACAGCTCCAGGGATGGGGCATCCACCTCCGCTCCGGGCAGCCTGTTCCAGCACCTCACCAGTCTCTCTGTAAAAAAATTCCCCCTCATATCTAATCTAAACCTTCCTTCCTGTAGCTTCAATCCATTTGCCCTTGTCATGCCATCATCTACCCTTCTAAAAAGCTGATTCCCCTCCTGTTTCTCTGCTGCCTTCAGGGACTGGCAGGCTATAATGAGGTCCCCCCAGAGCCTTCTCTTCTCCAGGCAGAACAAGCCCAACTCCCTCAGCCTCTCTTTGTAGGGGAGGTGCTCCAGCCCTCTGATCATCTTCATGGCCTCCTCTGAACCCTCTCCATCAGTTCCACATCTTTCCTGTATTGGGACCCCAGCTCTGGACACAGGACTGCAGATGGGGCCTCATGAGGGCAGAGTAGAGAGGGACAATTACCTCCCAAAGAAAGTAGAAAGTAACTTCTTTCTACTGATGTGTTAGAAAGTATTAGATGTACTTTGGAAAAAACATGTTTTGTTGGCATCGAGAAACTAAATTGAATGGTGTTGTGGCTAGCATTCCCCAAAGTTCCAAGCACGAAGGCCAGGAGTAAATTTGAGATATTACATGCTTGTTAGTGGCTGTATTTGATTCACAGTAAACATGTTGGTGTTGCAGTTTAACATGCGAATACTCAAAATGATCAGTCTAATAAAGGATGTACATAAAAAGAAGGCAGAGATTCTTGCTCTGGGAATATTTTACATAATGCTGCAGCAGAAACCATAACCTACTGGATTTCTTGATGTGGGAATCTAAAAATTATCAGAGACCACAGCCCTTTGTTGCTAGGTCACATGTGAACTCATATTTACACACAAGTGACCTCTAATACCACCCTTCTGGAAGAAATATTGGTGAGGTCTCAGGAAAGTCACTCCTAAGAGCAAAGAAGATGATTTTCAGAAATGTCGAATCCTTAGCATTTTTACTGTGAGTTCTGTGTGGAGATTCAAGTTTGTAAGAAACCAAAACGATGGGTTTTGTAAATCACCTAAGGCTCATGGCTACTTCAAGGATGATGGCTTATGCTATGTTCTTAGTTTTCTGTGAGAGACTGGCTGTTCAGAGGAGCAGTGATACAACACGCATGTTAGCTATGCTTCCCTTTAGGTCTGTAAACACCTATTGCCGATGGGTTTGCTTAGCTTAAGGCACTGAGAGATAAGGTGAAAGGAATTTATACAGGGATATACTTTGGCATAAATACCAGTTAGCTGATGAGCATCTTCGTGTCTATGAATCTCATGTCATCATGAAGAAGCATCTTTGATCTGAAGTAGCTCTGTGTATGATGGGATAGTATTTGGCTATCAAACTGAAATTCTGTGTAGAAATTGTAAATTTTTTATCATTAATCATTTCTTTTTTCTTATATTAAATAAAGAATACTAACTGTCTTTCTGCTTTTTTTTCTGATTGCTTTTTTCCTTTTGCTAAACAGATTTCCAGCATAAATTCACTGTGCAGGCTTCTCCAACGATGGATAAAAGGAAAAGCTTGATCAGTAGCTGCTCCAGTCCACCTGCAAGCCCTACCATTATTCCCAGACTCAGGGCCATACAGTGTAAGGAGCAAAATGTAGTATTGAATTTGGGAAATGTGCAGTCTGTCAGTGTGGTAAGATCCCAAAATTCCATATCTAGGATAGGACTGTTAAAAAAAGAGTTCCTAAATTTTTTGCCTCATGCCTTGCATGTATGCAATTAGCAAGAAAAATGAATGTCCTTTGTGACGGTGGGGAGTATCACCTTCTTTGAAGCCAAAACCTTTCTCACCCAAGTTCTTGAAATACTGCTGTTTGCTTGTATGGAAAATACATTCCTTGGGTGTGCAGGTTTTTAAAAACAGTAATTTGCAAAATAGATCTGTGAAACTTTCTTGAAGTGGATTATGTTACTGGTGGAAGGAAAAACAAAGATCCTTGTCATGAAAATAGTGTTCCCATAATAAGACAGAATTAAGCAGACAAGTGTGGGATGTTGATTAATGTGTAGTGCTTGTATTGGGTATCGTGACACTCTTGTGTCTGGTGTCAAACTGGTGGTTCTAAAAGCGAAACCAGTGATGGAAGAAAGCTGTGAAGCCCGTCTACGCTATTTTTGAAGGGATCTGACTGTTAGATCAGTGTTGATAAATGGTCAGAATTAATGGGGAAGAAGCCTGAATGGCTGTTCCCCTTCTGGCCTGTGTTTTGTTCTTTATGTTGCTGCAGAACCAAACCTTTAACTTGTGTACCTGTTTTTCTTTCCCATTTTCCACTGTTCTTCCCACCTGTGAAGTGACTCCTGCTGAAAGCAGTAAAACGTGGGGACGAAGCTCAGTCCCTCCAAAGGATGAAGGAGAGGAAGAGGAGAAGAGAGGCCAGAAGAAAAAGGGTCGCACTTGGGGACCAAGCTCGCTTTGTCACAAGGAGCTAGGTGCAGGAGAAGATGGGTAAGAAAGAAACTGGAACCAAATTGGTTTCCAAGTTCTGGAACTGGTTATGAGCTGGTTCCCAGGAGATTTTCCTGTCCTCTTGCAAACACTTTCTGCTTATTTGCTGTACCAGAGATGTTAGAGATTCAGTCCCTTGCTAGAGGGCCAGCACTGATGCTTTCACTGTCTGCTCTTACCTTGTTACGTGTATTTGTAAGCAGTAGAAGTTCTACTGTTTCTCTAGTAGCTTTTCTTTATTTTCAGGCTTAACTTTCTGTAGTTTCATATCATACCTGAAACTACTTCTCTCTTAACACTTCTAAGCTATGCTTTTTCTTGTCTTAAAGTATTTTTTAAAAAAAAAATCTATCTGGTAGAGCCAAGCAAGTGGCTTCTCTTCAGGCTTTTGAAAAGGACACGTACCCTGAGTGAATACATCCTGAAAGTGATTTTTGCAGAGATTCCTATATATTCTTGTTCTGTGGCTGCTTCTTTGTCTTTGTGTGTGTGTGAATTTATTTATACCAGGACTCCAGTGGATCATTGCTGAAATGCTGCTTTAAACACAGGAGTGTTTTGATCTTCTAAAAGATTTGAATGCCTTGTGATTTTTAGTTTGAAGCTTTTTCCCTCTGCTAAATTAATAGCTTGAATCTTGCCACCTTTTTTAGCAGAAATAAAATAACTGGTTATATGTTCTCTCTCAAAAGTACTCCTGATGTATTAACAGGGCCATGTGGAGGAAGCTTTTTAAACTGCTGCCTGTGCTTTACTTATCCTATAGGTGAAGTGTAACCTTCTACAGAATTGAAACAGATGTTACACTTTACAGTCATTAATTATATAAAAGAGGAGGAGATAGTGAAGCTGGTAGAAAACCACTTCTACCTTGAAATTCATGTTCTTAAAATTCTGGGAATAAAACTCTTTGCTTTTCTGTTCAGTACTGTACAGCTGGAAATATTGAATTGCTTTTTGGCACAGAGAGCTGGAGTGGAGTTGGTTGCTAACCTTGGTTGCTCTTAAAAGCATCCTGTTCTCTCTACAACTGAGATGTTCTATAATATTTATCACCTTTTCCAGGCAGACTCGATACAGCTGTGGCACTTCGCAGAGTGTCTGAAACATGATAGTGTTGCTGAGAGATCAATATGGTTAACATACAACGAACTTCTTGCTGAGGTCACACCAGACTGCAGACTTTAATTTAAAGGGAGCAGAGTTGCAACAGAAGTTAACAACTCAAAAGATAGATATCAATCTTTTTACTGGTTTTCAATTCTAATTTTAGATGGTAAGGGGATTAAACTTGGTGTCAAGTGCAGAACTAAACTAAGAAGTTCAAGTCTTCCCTGTGATGCTGTTCTGGTTGCAGTAGTGCTGCTATTCCAGCTGTTTACACAATGCTGTGATCAAGGGAACTTGAATCTTCTTTTTTATCATTTTGCATGTGTTCTCCAGTGGAGGTAATTCCACATGTATGTGGGGATTACGTTGTGGGAATCAGTGAAATTCTCTAGCACCAGTAAACTCACCTGTAATTATAGGTTAATTAACATCAAGTAAAGGCAGTCATGAGAAGATTATATGGTGATTATCACCCTTGTGCATTTTTCTTCTTAGTATAAGGAATATACACAGCAGGAGCAAGTTGCTGTGTAGGTTGCAGAGACTGGGTGAAACTTTAGTGTTGTGACAGTTCAATTGCGATCTTATGGTATATTCTTGAGGCTATATGGTGAAGTCTTAATTGTCTTTAAACTTGGCATTGATTAGTTTCAGACTGTTGCAATGGCATGGGTGATCTTTACCTGGTTTAAGTTTTCACACTGGTGGTGGTACTGATTTTATGGAAGGTGACACTGGATGTGGGGTACTCCTAGTCCTTTCGTAGTTATCTCTCAAAGTCTGGCAGCTAAATAGGGGTGGATCTGGGAACAGAGACTTCTTATTCATTTATTCTTGTATAAATGCCTCAACATGGTGTTATGAAAAGGCATTAAGACACCAGAGATGCTGTCTTGCAGTGGTAGTGACCTTTTTTATCAATTTGCTCAGCAAATAAGCCATCTAGCCTTATCTGAAGAGAGGGGCTTTTGGCTTGCTAATAGAAGAAGGCAACAGAGAAGTAACTTCACTGTAATACAGCAAACAGAGTAACACCTTCCTGTTCTTCAGTCTAAATAAATTACAGGTAAGAAGTCTTTAGGTTCCTGAATTGTCATGCTGGTGACTGAAGTAAATAGCTTTGCTGCTACTGCTTTCAAATCATTCCTGTTGTGCTCTCCTTGGAGCAGTAGCAGAGTACATTCCTACTACAGCAGTATTGTCTAAGTCAGTGTGTTTTGAGTTGTTTTCAAATGCGTGCTACTGCCTAAGCAGATGCGCTATCCTCTGCACAGGTCTTCAGGGTCTGCTTGTAATTTGGGGGAGAGAGAAGGGGCAAAAAATAAAAGGGAAGGATGGAGATTTTATAACCTGGAGGCAAATGTAGCAGGCCTTACAATTATTCTGGTTGCTATTTGTCTTCCTGTTGAGATTGAACTGCGCTTTGTCAGTAACATAAAATCTTCAATCTGTTTCTTACAAGGAAATATTTCTCTGAGAAGCCACAAGGAAGTGAGTTGAGTTGATGAGTCCTGCTGTACAACACAGGGCGATCCCCAAGACCCCTTAGATAGCTACAACTCTAATGTGAAGGCTAAACTGAAGATTACTGCTGCCTGTCACGTACAACTCTGCTGTCTGCATGTAGAGAGCAGAGCGTGTGTTTTCCCAGCTCCATGGAAATCTCCCCTTCCTACTCATATTGTAAGAGCTTTAACACTTACTTTGGAGATGATCACCTCCTAACATGGTTCATTTTTACTCACCAACTTTCTCTTAATATGCTGCCCTATTTATAGTATTTATCCTAGCTCTGCATGTTGTACACTTGGATAATTTAGATACAACACCATTATTTGGTGGGTTGTGTTACATAGCTGAGTGTAGTATGGAGAGAGGAAATTGGAACAGACCACACACTGAATTGCATCTTTGTCATAAAACCATGTAGCTGTCTGTCTTGACAAGGAGGATTCAGCACTGTGCTGGCTGGATTCGAGTTCCTTGCAGTGTACCAGAATGGTTAATGGGGAGGGAAAGTGATGGACTATCAAGACAGTTGAGAACTACACAAGATACTCTTGGTGTAATGCCTATGGCATGGTCATCAACCAGCTGAACGTAAGCTGAATCAAGCTTAGACCTTGTGACCTTACTGTAGCAATACAGTTCAGTGACAAGTAGGACATCCCAGTTAGGTAGAGAATAAAAGGAAAATACACACCAAGACAAAAAGCCTGATACAATAAAACTTCAAAGTCCTGCAATGAAAACTGTTTTAGAAATGCAGAGCGATTCTGGTGGAAAATAAGAATAATGAGAGAACTTCTGTATGCTCATACCTTTCATTCTCTGTAAGGGAAGGATTGTAGCAAATTACATGTCTTATCAAAGAATAATGCAAGTTAGTAATGGACTTGGAAGAGGTCTCATCTCCTAAGTTTTCTGTTCTTTCAGTAACAATTTGAGGCTTTCATGTCCCCACTTGAGATAATTCAGACTGCCCACAGATCTCTTTACTCCTTTCGTTCAATTTCTGCCTGTCCTAAGTTTACGCTAGCTTTTCACCAGCACTGTCATGTGTTCCCAGTTGAAGTTTGGAGAAAGGCACCAGAAATCTCCCAGTTGGGACTATATCAATAATTGAACAATAGAACTTTGCTGAGTGTTGATGTGTCAGGCAGTTGCGCTGCTTACTAAAGTTGTTTCTGCTGTCATGAAAGTGCTGCAAGGAACAAAGAGGATAATGGTGCTGAATAGCTATGAATAGGACAGCTCAGGTGCCTGGAGACATAACCTTTAAATGCAGGTGATGTCAAAGCAGGGATTTGGTTTTGGGGTTTTTCACTTCTCTGGGGGTTTTGGAGGGTTTTGTCTGTAAGCCAAAGAAACAAGGACATGACTTGTTTTTAGTTATCTATTTTTTCATTACCTAGAATTTATGCTGTTAACTGCCTGTGCTTTAATGCAGTGTTTTCTTTAGAGGAGAAATATTGGAGTTTATAATACAGAGGCACGCCTTTGCTGTTACTGTGACTTTAATGTATTATTGTCCCAGGGAGTGACGTTTGACTTTCATTGCTCATTTGTATTTCACATGGAAATGGTTTTGGAATTATTTTCCCCTGCTGCTGAGTGCTTTATTTTTTTCCTGCCATGGTAGGTTTGCCTTGGGTTAAAAAGAGAATGTTTCATCTGACTCTTGTAGTGGTGCTTTCTATTATTCATTCATAGCTGTTGGTTATCAGCAGAGGACTTTTGGCTGCCATGGTGTAACAAAGGAAGGAGGGACTTCTTGACTTTTTTTATTTTAAGGTGCTGTAAAGATGTTGCAAAATGTCTTGCTAAGGAAGGGCTTCAGATCTATGTAATTAAGAATACGTGCATACCCTAAGTAGAGCAATAGAAAATATACGAAGGGGGAACAAAAATTGGCTGTGAGCGTGGTACATTGTCTCCCATTTTTCTGCTATTTCAGTCTGAAAGCTCTGGTAGAAGGATACAAACAGTGGTCATCCAGTGCACCAAACCTTGGGAAGATCCAGAGAACTGCACCTGCTTTTCCAGGATTCACCAGCTTAGCAGAGATAGGTAAAGGAATTCCCTGGACTTTAACTCTCATCCCCACTTCCACTCACGTTTGAATGAGCCTGTCCTCTCCTGACCTTCACCTTGTCTCCCGTGGCAATGCTTTCATTTGGGTGGTATCCGTTTTTCTTTTATTCTTTGTGAAGTAACTACTTTCTGGATTTTATTTATGCTCACTTCTCTGCTTGTGCTTCTTATCTGTCAAGGTAACGAGCTTCTCTTAATTCCCCTCTAGCTCCATGCTAACTTTTCAGCTCCTTTCTTGTTAATGTTTATTAGATGTGCAGCATGGCCACACCTTCACTTGCAAGGAGAGATCCTTGTAATTTTCCCACCTTTTGCTCCTCGCTTCCAAACATAAACTTACTCTAAATGTATCTGAGGTGTAGATTGCTTCTGAAATGCTTTCATTAGTTGGCTCCAGATAGATTAATACGTCACTCATTTTTTCCACTTTCATAGTGTTTCCAGTTACTTGTCTTAGCCTATGTGCTTTGGAGACAATAGCCTGTGAGTATTTGGCATTTGGTGAATGATGCTTGCGATGAGGACAAGTTGCATCTTCTGCAGAGATGCTTATTTTCATGTGTATTTGTACGGCGGTGAAAACGTTACGTCCATGCAAAGTCTGTTCTCATTTGCTTTGCAGATGATGAAGACAGTGAATGTCTGAATGGGGAGGGCAAAGTGCACCCTTCACCTGGGCACAATCAGTCATACCTCTGCATCCCATTTCAGAAGAATGAAGAGTGGGATGGGCCTTCTAGTGATGCCAATGAGGAGTCCACCCCTGTGAACTCTGCTACTAGTACCCCACAGCTGACACCCACCAACAGCCTCAAACGTAGTGGCTCCCACCACAAGCGATGTGAAGTCGCATTGCTTGGCTGTGGAGCGGTGCTGGCTGCTGCAGGCCTGGGGTTTGATCTGTTAGAAGCAGGGAAGTGTCAGCTGCTGATTGAGGAGGAGCCAGAGGCACCCAAGGAAGAGAAGAAGAAGCGTGACAGCATTTTCCAGCGAGCTGGACGCCCGCGCAGGAGCACTAGTCCACCTTCCCGAAAGATCTTCAAGAAAGAGGATCCCATGTTGTTGCTAGGCGAGCCATCCTCATCCCTCACCCTTCTTTCCCTGTCTTCCATTTCCGAATGTAATTCCACCCGGTCCCTGCTGCGCTCAGACAGTGATGAGATTGTGGTGTATGAAATGCCCATCAGCCCAGTGACAGTCAAGGCTCCCTTGCCAGCCATTACCAACCCGCTAGTCAATGTTCAGATCGAGAGGTTCAAACAAGACCCCAACCAGTCCCTGACTCCCACGCATGTGACTGTCTCTTCCCACACCCAGCAGAGCGGGCACAGGCGCACGCCTTCTGATGGGGCCATCAAAGGGAGTGGACTAGTTGTCAATGGGTGCCCAACCAGTGGATGCCCTTCCAGTAGCTGTTTAACTGGAGCACTGGGAGCAGGTAGGTTTTCAGCCATCTTCCTTTTCCTCTTCAGACTAAAGAGCCAAACAGTGTAATTACTGGTTAGGGAGTAAACGTGTTGCTTATACAGCATCCATGGTGATGGCCAGCCCACAAGAAGAGCTTATGGATGCTATCTTAACGCAGGTAATGAACAGAATACTGCAGCAGTGATCTCTGTTCCAGCATCACTGTGCTAAAGGAGATGTCTGCTCTCGTGTGCTGTGAGGCAGAATGTAGTGTTGTTTCTAAGACAAAGTACAAATGTTGTGTGTTTTTTAGCAGTTCCTTGGGATTCCGTGTTCATTGCCTTGATACACTTGTCTGTGTTGCTGTTTTGATTTCCAAGTAAATTCTGATCTTTAAGGCAGTGAAAACTGGATCTCTAAAGCAGTCTGGGGTTCTGCTGCTGTTGTTCTTACTCATTTGTAAGCAAGGGAGACCTTCCTGAGCAAGTAGTGTTGCAGTCTTTAACAGTGGCTGTGACTTGGTAACTTAAAAAATGCTTTCCTGTTTTCTTGCCCTAATAACTCAGAGGAAAAAAAGACTAGAATATTAAATTAAAATCTGATTTAATTAGACTTTTCCCAGTGGTTAGATAAATGTGAAGTTGTCCTTGAATGGCAGTCTGCAGTAAAATGTGGGTTAATGCAGCTGAGAATACTCATTAAAATGGTATTCATGAAAATTTAAAAGTTATGTTGTGTTTATTTAAAAAACAAAGGAAAAAAACCCACAGCCAAACACCATCCCCCACCCCTGAATGAAAACATATCAGCAATCATCAGCAGTAGGTAGTGTTAAATGGTTCTTCCAGGAAGTTGGCCCCACTCATTCAAACAGGTGTCGCACATCCTGCAGTGCCAGTGTCTCCCTGCTCCAGTCAAGCTTTTAATGAGTACTGTGTCCTCTGAGGGGTTTGGAGAGGTCTCACCTCTGGTAGGATGGCAAAGCCGTGCTCTCCAATCTGAAAGCTGAAGAAGGGAAATGAAAGAACGAACAAAACTTGCTGCTTGTGGTAGGCCACTTGTGATGTGTTGAGGACAGTGTAGGGATAAAGAAGCCGCTTACTCACTTCAGGTTGCGTAATCTTGACCATGCGGAGTTTGTAGATGCTTTATGGAGGCTTTCTGCTTTGAAAATGTTTTCACAGTGTGCATAAAATAAGATCAGTTGGAACCATTTAGCAGTGACATCTAACATGTTTCCCTCTTCTCTTACATTCTCTGTTTTGGATAGGTGTATTAAAAACACCTAGTCCAAGTAGAGATCCCAATGAGGTCCCTCGCCTGCCAGACCCCAATCTTGTTTTTCCTCCAACCCCGAGACGATGGAATGCACAGCAGGACCCCACACTGGAAAGACCCAAGACATTGGAGTTCCTGCCCCGGCCACGTCCTGCAGCCAGTCGGCAGCGGCTTGATCCCTGGTGGTTTGTGTCACCCAGCAATGCCAAGGGTGAATCTTCTGCCAACAGTTCAAGTACTGATACTCCAAGCAATCTGGACTCTTGTTTTGCTAGTAGCAGCAGCACTGTAGAAGAGAGACCTGGACTGCCTGCACTGCTTCCTTTCCAGGTGGGTCTTCCTGTAGAAGAGCGGACACTGTTGGACATAGATGCTGAGGGGCAGAGCCAGGACAGCACCATTCCACTATGCAGAAGTGAACTTAACACACACAAAGCTGCAGCATATGAACTCAAGCAAGAATTCTGGTCTTAGTATGAAATCCACTGGGGCCTGAGCCCCTCCAAATTCAATCCTACTTTTTGCACTGAGAATGCACTTTGAAGACAGATGAGATGGAGGGATGCTACAGAGATCATACGGTGCTGCCTCTGCTGAAGCATGTGTTGTTCAACTGCCTGATTTTTGTCTGCAGTTGGATGTAACTTGGCAACTCAAAGCTGCTGACTTTTGCTGTGGGGTTTTTCTGTAGTCTTCCCTGCCCTCTTATTGCAGTTTGAATCTGCAATGAGCTAAAATTATCATATCAAAGTCTTTGTTACTGACCTTGTAGGATTTGGCACTTGCAGTAAGTATATTGGTATCTAACCTGGTATTAATCAGTATTTTCAAAACTCAGATATTACACTACGGCAGACACCAGTGGTTGATGTTTTCCCAAGGAATCCAGGACAGAAACAAGTAAATAATCTGGAGACTACCCTCTCTGAAATGTGTTCAGATAATTAGATAGGCCTGGGGATCATGGTACCCCCACCGAAGGAGTAGAAGTAGCTGTCTTATACTTGCTTGTCCTCTTTTGCTCATGTGAACAGGGCAAGGTGGAACAGATTGCAGAGGAAGGGCATGGCATCTCCACTGATGGAGGTCTTGGAGAACAGATGAACTAGACTGTTGGGAATGAGTAGGTGTAGTGAGTTGATCCTGGCGTCAAGACAGGTTGGATGGACTTCAGTGATCTCTTGAGGTCCCTCTCAGCCCTATTTTTCTATGACCTTGTGCTTTCAAAAAGATGAGGACTTTGTGGTATGGCTGTTTATTCTAGCTTGGTATTTTTTGTTTCAGACTTTGGTTCCATTGGCCTCCTTTTCCCAGCCCCTGTATCCCAGGCTTGTAGTCAAGCAGCCTCAGCTTTGGGAAGGGAATTAGCAGGAACTTTTTCTTTAAAGCTGTGTTGGCTTGCAGAAGTAAGTTATATATCCCTTCACTCTTTTCTCTCCCTGCCCCCACCCCCCTTTTCCTCCTTTCTTACAGTTTTTAGGAATGGCCCCTGAAACCCAAGGCTGTGCTTATGCACACAGCTATTTAAGGCTCTTTTGAAATTGAGGCTTGTGTTGTTAGTAGTTGGTTGTGCAAACAGGAATCAGAACATCTGGATTCTGCTTTATTTTGTCACTGACTCACTGTGTGACCTTGGGCAAATAATGTAACCTCTGTGCCTGAATTCCCCCATCTGTAAATAATAGGGATAATACCTACCTCACAGGGTTGGGACACGTCATACGTATGAAGTCCTTTGAGGCTTCTTCGAGTGAAGGCATTATAGACATGTAAAACATGATTCTTGTTCAAATAATGTAAAAACTCCTAACTCTGGAGCAAGGACAGGCCCTTGTTTTGAAGAAGGAAGTCACACAAATAAGGTGGGCCTCTGCTCACGGGTTTCTGTACAGAGGCTGCAAGTGTGCCTGTGCCTCTGCAGGTGTATCCTTCTGGCATGAATGAGAGCTTCACTCTTCCCCAGTTTTGGCTTTGTAAGGGATGTGACCTTTCTGATGGGTAGTCTGCTTTATTGCAGGGTACAGCATGCATGTTGCCTATTCAGAGCTGTGCTCCTTGTGCTGCTCTGCTGACCGTTTGGGTGCAGATAACTGGTTTGACATGCTGCCAACGCAGCGCTCCCTGTTAAGGAAGCCCCGTTCCAAAGACAGTGTAACTGAACCCTTCCTTGCAGCCATCAGCACAGAGAACCTGTGTATTTAGATGTTTGTAACCTGATGTTCAAAACCAGCATGTGTGGGGAAGTACTGTATGTCAGGATTTTTCATTCTGCTCAAGGTCTAAAACCAGCATGTTGCCATTAGTCAGGCGCATCCATTCCTGGAGCAATTGCAATATGTTTTTGTGTAAAAAAAGGTCACTTGTTTCTTGTTTATAACATTCCATGGAATGTGTTTAATGGCAGAAGGACTTTTTGCTGCCTTCCCCATCGAATGCTCCAGAGCTAGCCTTAATAATGATACACTAGCTGTTGAAGCTGGCTGTTGACTGTGTAGACTAGGTATTCCGGTGTGAGACTAAGAGATGTGTTTCATTAAACAAAGGTCTTAATGAAGGTCTTTAGGTATTCTTGATTTCTTAAGCATTGATCCTCTTGCTTTCCATTTCTGAAAGCTCAGTTTGTGATCTCAAGACTGAAAAAAAAAAAAAGACAAACCACATCTGAACAGATGGTTCATTTCGATTGCGCTACTGAACTCAACTCAAGGAAAGCACAGTCAGAAAGACTTGAAGCAAGAGATGAAAACTGTTTTTCCCAGTCTCCCTTACTATTCTGAAAAGGCTGAAACAAAGCTCAATCGGTTGTTTTGAAATTTAATTCTTTCTATGCCAAAAGTATCATTACAAAAGCCATAGGAATCCTCATCTGCTCTTGGAAAACATCTCCTGGAAGAGCTCCATTCAAACAGAAACCTTTAAAAGCCGTTTTCGTGCGTGGAATGGGAGGGTACATTTCTAGGTCACATTGGTTTAACTCAGACCACTTAAGCTTTCTCATAGTTGACCAGTTGCTTTCACCAAGTGAACCATAAGGTTTCTGTCAAGTTCCGAGCGGGAAAGACAGCTCTAAAGCCAAGTTGTTTTGTCATCTCTTTTGCTTGGGAAAGTTGAAAATAAAATATCACAACCCCGTCCCTGTGTCTCCCTTCTAGGTAATGACTTAGTGGAGGTGGAGTGTAGATGGGCGGTTAGAAGCATATTGCTTTGAAGATCATCTTCCCTAACACCAAATGGACATTGCTACATCAAAGGAACTGGGTAGGACAAATGACAAGGAGTCAAGGCTCCACACTGGGGTTTCTGACCCACAAAGCTCCTAGAAGGAGTAGGTAGAAACATGATTTGGTCTGGTTTTTTAAGCACTCCTTGGATGCAATGATCTTTGTTGAATCTACATTGTGAAATGAAATGAGGTAGTCTTTGAGCATCAACTTGTAACTGTCTTCCAGTTGGGAGTCCTGTGACCTGAGGTATCAGGCAAGAGGACTCTGTGGTAGAAACAAAAGCTATTAGCTTTAGCAGGTGAGGGAGGTATTCTCTGACAGGCAGAGAGGGCTCACAGGGAGAGTTGTCAGGTGCTGCAGTTGCTGTCCTGAGGCCAGAGGCCATGTACCTATCTAAGCTAGCTCCTTACCACTCCCTATATCCATCTATCCTATCCTGGCTTGATTTCTCTCCTTTCTTAATCTGTTGGGTTTTTTTCCCTCCCCGTTTTGGGAGCTGAGGTGCTCCAAATCTCCAAAGGTGTGTTTCACTGTAGTGCATTAGCTACTGAGAAGTGATGAGCCAGTCAACTCTCAAATCTTCTTTTTCTTTTTTTTTTTTTTTTGGTGGGTTTTGGGGTTTTTTTTCCCTGGTTATTAGTATTCCCATTTGTGAGGGAGGCAAAAGTTCCAGACTTACTTTGATTGATACACTTTTCTAGCAGTGTTCTCAAGGAAGATGATGAAAATCGTGCTATTAAAATAGTATAATAAATGTATTGTTTCTTAAATACCTGAGTAAGTTGCACCTTTTCTTTTCCTGAGAAAATGAGGTAAAGATAGTATGACAGCACAAAACCACCAAGTAGTCTAAGCTATAATGACAAAAGAATGGGGTAAAATGTGTTAAAATAATTGCAGCTCTCACAAAGAGGGTGTAACACTTTTTTTTTCCTGATAGTAATGTAATAAGATTGTTGCTGAGAGAAATTTTTCTGGTCTGGAAATAGATATGTATTTCCTTTCTGTAGCCAGTGGCAGTATGTGTCACTAATTTATGTAACCAAAGTGCTGATTTGGGAATTAGGAAAAAGGTTTGCAGGCCCTTCAAAACACCCTGTCCTATTTCTTTTTTTCTTGTGAAACCGGGGGGGGAGCACAGACATAGCAACCAGGGCAAAAATAAATGTCTGCTGGTTTCACAGCAGTGGAGTGTGGGACATGTAGAGAGAAGGAAGCTTTTGTATCAAAACTAAGGTGATAATAGTTATTGGATTTTTTTCTAACACGGTTGCTTACTGCACAGCGCTGCTCTTTTGCCAGCAAGTAGGTCTTTTACCTCCTTGGAATCCTTTTCAGAGGTCCAAATGTAACTTTTTATAGTTTGGGTTTGGTTTTTTTTCCTTCAGATTGTTGTTGATGTGGGTTAATATCCAGTACAAGGCAAGGAATCTCAGTGAAAATACTCTCTTCCTATTGTTTTTTGAACAAAATGAGCATTTGCAAAGCAAATGTTTAGGTACTGATGTGGCAAGACCTGTTCTGGTTTGGAATGCTTTTATGAAGTATTTTTCTGTACCTCTAGAAATGGGAGTAGTTCCCTTTCCTCTCTGTAGTGTGCTGTTAACTTAAGACTTTATGAACAATACTGCACAGAGGTGTTACTTGGAGTTGTTGTGAAACCACATACCCCTCGTTCTGCTGAAGGTGAGGTCAAGTAAAAAAAGGTCTTTACCATCTAGAGCGTTCAGTTAAATTGAAAAGGACAGGAAGCCTCCCTTCTTGAGTCACCTTTCTGTCCTGAGCCTAACTTTCACTTGAAAATTAATTCATCTCTATGGAATGAATATGGGAGCTGGAGTTCCCTTGGATGAATGGGACCAAACCTAAAACTGTATCTCAAAATTCAAGGGTAGCCTGCTAATTTTGTCAGTCATTTTAAGCTAATAAGAACAAGTTTGTTTCTTTTGGCTTTTTGAAACCTTTCTTCTTAGAACAAGTGATTATTGCTTTCTATCCTTTTCCATGAGTTTTGGAGATATTCTCAAGAACTCTTACCAACTCTGCAGCTAATAAGGAGGCTTTTATCTTGCCCAGTGATTCAGCTCCTCCTTCTGGCTTAACTGTTTTCAGTATGAAACAAGGACACCTATTCTTTGAAAATGCAGATTTCTGCTCCTTACCCTGCTGCTGCAGAACGGTTTCATAGCTTCCAGATTTACAGCTCTCTTAAGGGTGTAATTTGGGTAAAACTGGACATTAAGACCGAGGGGATAGGCATGTGTTAAACATACTTGCAAACAAGCAATAAATACAGCATGTATGTGCAAAGAGACCCAAAACATACTCATGCTGTCAGAAAGGAGAACTTTCAAACTTCATAAACCTTTGGTTGGTCATATAATTAAGATACCTTTAGGAAAGAATGCCTTCCTCTGTTTTTCTGGTAAGGTTTCCTATTGTAAGATTAGAATATGGTGGTTTTGCACAGCAAGTGGTATTGTATCTAGCTGGACAGAAAGGATCTTTAACCTTTTTTTTTTTTCCTATTTGCAATCCAGTTTGTAGGTTAGATGATTTTTGAATTATTATTATTATTATTAATTTTTATTGTTGGGGGGGTTGGTTGGTTAACAAACAAGACAGTGTTCAGAAGAACTTATCTTTGTACTTATGTTTATTGTTTCCTCAGCCCTGCTTTCACAGGTCCATGAGGCAGAATGGAAATGCATTTATGGCTTAATTCTGCTGCTCCTTCTATTGAACACACTAGTGGAAGGTCACATGCTGCAGTTAAAACGTGCGTTTGCTTTTGGTTTTTTCTCACACTCAGCTTTCTTAAGCAGCATTGTCATTGGCCAAAGATGAATACAGCCTCTGAAATTACCTACATCAGCTTTATTTTTATCTGTTAAAAATAGTCAGTCCCCAGCTAAGTGATGTGTATGCTTCAATAAAAGGTAATTTCCCACGGGGTGGTGGGTCTGATATAGCTACCAGAATTATTATTGGTTCTCTCTAATAAGAATCACCCTTTTTTTTTGCAACTGGGAAGTCTTCAGCATTTCATCAGTGTTTGTATACAGGAAACACATTTCATCATCAAGTGAAAAATCTCTCTGTAGTTCTAAATTAGTAGAACATAATTTTCCTACTGAGAACGCCTTCTTGGACAAGGGTTTTTTTTTGGGGAGGGGGGTATTGTTAAGGTTTTTGTTTGTGGGTTTTTTTGTTGTTCTGTTCTGGTAGTGGGTGTTTTTAAACCTGTGAAATAAGTATTTATGTGTTCAGTCAACCCTGCATTCCTAGGTGCCTTTCATCTCACATGCCTCCTTGCTAGGGACTGAGGTTTTGTAGGGAACTCCTTGTTGTAGCTGTCAGTACCTTAGTGTTCTTCATCACACATCAGGCCAAATCATGTTTCATGTCCTCACATTTCCTGATGTGCATACATCCCTCTGGAAAGACATGTGCTATCACTAGCTCTCCCTCAGTTAGATGGGATGGGGGCAGAATTCGCAATTGGTAATTAACTCTTGTTACCATAGTACTTAGGGGTCAAAGACAGAAACCCTGTTTTAGGTGGGCTTTGACCTAAAAGGTTTCCAAGCATAAAACACAACTGGGAAAAGTGAAAGCGGAGGGTGGCAGGAAGAAGTGAGTAAGAGGGAAATTATCCTCATTATCGTACTAATTAATCAGCAGTCAGAGGACAGAGGGATACTAGCTGCTTGGTAATCTCTTGGCACAGTAGGTAAGCTGGGTCCTGAAGAATTTGAGGAATGTGCAGTTACTTAATTTCTGGTTGGGTTGTTTTGTTTTACCCTGAGCTACCTCATTTGTAGAGAAGGAATGGGAAGAAAGCACAGGTTTTGGTAAGAGTCGCTCTCTGTAGGCACTTGGGGATGAAATGATGGGAAGACAGAGGCAAACACTTGTATTTGACTCTGAAATGCAATGTTATGCTCCCTCTTACTGTGTATGTTTCCAAAATAAACAGTAAATGACAAGGCAGGGCATTTTTCTTGATGGCTTTTGACCTGTGGAAGAGCTGATTGTCCACATACCCAAAGGTGGTGATTTCATATTGAAATATGAAATCTTGAAATCTTGAAATATTTCATATTCTGCTTTTAAAAGTGAGGATCTGTGTTGGTTTGGGGATTTTTTGGAAACAATTTTTAAAAAATAATCTCACATGCTCTGGAAAGCGTGTCTACACACAATCCTCATCATGTCCCTGTATCTGCAGAATTGTTTTCCTAACATACCAGATCCTGATGCAGTCCTTATTGTGTCTGAATGACAATAATGTGCAGGCAGCCCAATATAGCTGATACCCAGGCACCATGACACGTCTTTCGTGCCTATTGCAGTGGATTTGTAAGCTCAGCTTGAAGTGGGTTACTGTTAGGTCTGCAGCTGATGGGTCAGATTCATGCACAGCTGGCAAAAGGGGGCTTAGCACAAATCTACAAGAGGAATGCCAGAATTTTATTGGCCTAAATCATTTGAAAAATCATGTTTGGGGTGGAAAGTCCGTTATTCAGAAATACTTTCTAAGGATCTTGTCCATGCCAAATTTTAGCTCTCAGGAGAGCTAGTGAGAACCTACATTGTGTTAAAAAGTTGTTGGCTGAAATCTCAACATCAGACCAGAATAATGCATTTGATAGACGCTGTTCCAGAGTGATTGATGCTGTCTCACTGTTCTACCTTGATTGTTTCAGTTTAGCATTTCCTCAGGAGCAGATGCTGAGGCTGGATAAAGCTAACAACCTCCTTGCCTTGAAGAGAGACGTAGGGGTCTGAGAAAGAAGAAACCTTCTAGCTATGTCCTGATGCTTTTGTCTTGCTGTCTTAGCATTAGAGGTTATAATGGAGCAGGTGTTTTTCCAGTCTTCATTGATAGTATTGCTGCTAACAGCAGAACAAACCTGGCCTCTGATTACTGTTTGGTGCAGCTCAGCTGCACACTGAGCTTCTTGAGTTTAGCTACATCTGGAGGAGAACTGAGCTGCTGCTTGGGTTTGGAGCACAAGTCTTACGAGGAGCATCTGAAGGAACTGAGATTGTTTAGCTGGAGAAGAGAAGGCTGAGGGGAGACTTTGTTGCTTTCTACAGCTGCCTGAAAGGAGGTTGTAATGAGGTGGGGGTTGCTGTCTTCTCCCAAGTAACTAGCAATAGGACGACAGGGAATAGTCTCAAGTTGTGTCAGGGGAGGTTTAGATTGGATATTAGGAAAAAATCCTACATTGAAGAGTGGTCAGGCACTGTAACAGGCTGCCCAGAGAGGTGCTGGAGTCACCGTTGCTGGAAGCGTTCAAAAAACGTGTAGATGTGGTGCTCCGGGATGTGGTTTAGTTGGCATGGTGGTGTTGGACTGACAGTTGGACTTGATGATCTTAGAGGTCTTTTCCAACCCTAAAGTTTCTATTCTATCCTTCCTTGGGTTCTTCTGGAATTTGTGGATGTGCCCACTTCTTTTGGGTAATGTGTTTTCTCCCAGGCCAAATCCTGTATCACAAAATGAGTTGTCACCCTTGACTGATTGCCCAGATATTCATAGTAGGCTTGTTCTTCTGTTGTGCAGGATTTACTTAGCAGCCCTTAAAATGTCAGAAGGGTTAGCATTTGTATCTGGATAGGGCAGCTAATACCTCTGAGCTGACTTCTCACACTGTATCTCAAGCAGATGTTACTGCATCGGTTCTGCCATTGCTATTGGCAAGGTTATCTTGACAGCTGTAATGTCCAGAAATCCTGGACTGTAAAGAATAAAGCCACAGCAAAAAACCTCAAAACAAACCATGTGAGTTTTTCCCAGCTGAACATTGGAGTTTGGACTGTGCTCTTTGCAGAGAGTAAAATCCATTCTTGTGCAACATGGGGCTCTTTGGGGCATAGCTAAATTCCAAGTGGAGAATACTTGAGCCACTTAAAGTCAGTAGGCACCAGTGCCCTGCATATTTGGCAGTTAAAATAAGAAACCACTTAGTCAAGAACATCTAGTTGTAAAAGTTTGTCTTTAGGGTAGTTAACTTTCAAGGTAAAAGGGAAAGAGGCCTGAATTCAGGAAAGCTCTTCATCATATACTTAAACATCACTGAAGTCAGTGGAATGTATCTGGGTCAAAATGCCCAAGACCCCAGTTCAGGAAAGCTCTTTCAATCTAAATTGGGGATTGTCCTGTAGAGATTAATGGTGAAGCACGAGGCTCTGGACTTCAGTGGTGAGAGAAAAGAGTTGATTTACCTGAGGAAAGAGTTCCTTCAGCGCTGGTTTGATTGCTGACTCTTGTGGCCTTTCCATGACTGCATATGCCATGCCTATTTGACTGCTCATTCTTACCATTAGCAGGGCAAGCTTCAAGAATGCTTTTTGACACAGGAAGAAAGAGCAACGACTTCTTCATTAGCAGGTTGCTGGCTGTAAAGGGGCAGTAAGTGATGTGTGGAGTTTGGATGTGAAAACATCGGTTTAACCGGAGGCCTTTTCTCAGATGTATTTTCTCTTTCCAAAAATGCATCCCTCCAGGCTGGTGGAACAGACCCACCACTGTTACTAGAGTTCTTGGGTTCTTGTTTGTCAGCTGTTGGCAAAACACTTGGGGCCGGTTTATGTATGATTTCTTTGTCATAAATTAAGGACAAGCGGGAAATACCTTGAGATATTTTGCCTGACTCGAGAGGCTTATGTGGAGTGGGCAGGGTAACAGTGGTGGTGATCAGGGAAATCAGGGAAAATACCTGTGCTTTTAACAATGTCTCTTCTGTGGCTTTGAAAGTCCAAGAATTTCTCAGCCAGAGAATGTATTTCCTCCCTCTTTTTATAAGCTACTTCTTTCTTTTGCCTTACTAACTGTGGATCTGCTCCTGCTTCTATTTAAAGCCAGATGCAAAAATCAGTGACCTGACTTTCCTAGGTACAATGTTGTAAATCTGAAGAACCAGGTGAGTAATTTACTCTAGTGTAAGATCGTGCCCCCCATGTCTGTTCTTCTGAGATATGGGATGATTCCTGCTTGTGTTGAAATCACTGTGTGGAAAGGTGTTGGGTACTTCATAAGGAACTCCAAACTCTGCTGGACTGGGATTCATCTTCTAACTTAAGTGTTTCAGTCTAGTTTTGGAGACCTCTGTATGTCTTCTGTTCATGGTGTTCAAAACTCTGTTGCTATCAAAGTAGCACCTGAAGGTGTGTTTTGCCCGAAGAACCTGCAATGAAACAGTTACCTTAGCAAAGGTAAATGTACACTGGAGTGGAGTAAAATAACAGAGGCCACCAAGTTTTTCTTGTTTGTGTGATGAAATGTTATCAAATTAAGTGATTTGTTGGAGCCTTCCTTTAACTTCTGTGCAGCAGTAAGCTTAGAGGAAAAGAGGATTGCATTATTTTTTACAAAGCTTTATTTGTGACCTGGACTTGTTGCCTCTGACCCTCTTGGGCTTAAATAGTTAAATTATATTAATGTCCAGTTTGTTTCACTGTAGGTAACACATCGACTGAATACTCTTGTGCATAATCTACTGTATCTTTCCTCTGTTCTGTGTCAATGTATTATGTGTATTTGGATTACAGTTCTTTTTTGTATTAAATTATTTTATGTTATAGAACAATATTTAAGTGAAGCAAAGAGCTAATGGAAGTTGTTGGCATTTTGGGATTTCTTTTCTCTTTGCTCTTTTTTGGATGTACTGTAAATTGTAAACCAAGGATGCCAAGCAGGCTTGGTTCAATGGCTAAAATTATTGTATTACAGTGTAATGCTGATCTAGGCCTTGTCTCAACACTAGAGCACACAGACTTGAATAAAACTTATAAAAGTGATTGTCTTAAGGCCTTCAGTTTTTGGGTTTGTGCTTCATATAATTGTGAGCAGATACTTAGGACAGCAGTAGCATTACCTTGCTCTGAAGAATTCAGAATTTTTCTCAGTGCCACCAGAAGTTTATTTTTCTTTCCTAGGTATCTTGTCTCCCTGACCAGCTATTCCAGCTCTGGGTCCTCCACTGGGCTTTTGAAATCTGTTTTATATGAAACCCCTGGCAGGTTAGTGCCCAGACTTTTCACATGGTATCTGTCTGCTAACCACCCCCCCTCTGGCTTTTCTCCCAACAGAGTAATTAATTGCTTACCATTTTCATTAAGGTTAATATTTCTGTTCTGTTAGCTTAAGATTTTTCTACTCTCTATTTAGTATCCCAGCCAGAATGTGAATATGAATGCCTGGGCCTGGAGCTAGTACAGTAACACGCTTTGTGCACGATGACATTTAACAGATGGTTTAGAGTCACTTCTGATGCTGTGCCTTTGTCCCTGACACATCATTTGGTGAGTCACAGATGCTTGAACAAAGACCTTAAGCTGTCTCCCATTGACTGCCAGGACAGCATGGGTTTGATTCCTAGGTTGTGTGTTTCATCCCTATGTTATGCCTTGGCCCTTCTTGGCCACCAAGCCATTTCTCTGCTGAAAGAAATGTAGCTGCACTAATGAAGGATTATGCACAATAAGAACTTAAGTTTCACAATTTCCCTTGAAAAGAGGGGTTTTTCCTACTTTTTGGGTATGTGCAAAAAAAATTCTACACCCTTCCAGCAGATCTGGAGATGGAACAATGCACAGGTAGGCTGCCTTTAGTCATTATTCCATTCACACTGCTGTAGTGCTGAGTTTTGGGATGACCTGGGAGGAGCGTGGGTAGGTGGTCAGTCAAGTTTAGTTAGAAGTAACAGCACACAAGATGACTCACCTTTTCACTTGTTTTAGTAAAGGTGACTTGCAATGATGTATCTTACAGGCTGAGTGAGCTGGGGCTGTTCAGCCTTGAGAAAAGAAGACTGAGAGGGGATCTGATCAATGTTTATCAATATCTGAAGTGTGGGACACAGGGGGAATTGGCCAGCCTCTTCTCAGTGGTCTGTGGGGACAGGACAAGGGGCAATGGCCCCAAGTTGGAGCACAGGAAGTTCCGCACCAATATGGGGAAGCACTTTTTCCCAGAGAGTGTGACAGAGCCCTGGGACAGGCTGCCCAGGGGGGTGTGGAGTCTCTTTCTCTGGAGAGATTCCAGACCCATCTGGACACCTCCCTGTGTGACCTGTCCTAGGGACCCTGCTTTGGCAGGGGGGTTGGACCCGATGATCTCTGGAGGTCCCTTCCAACCCCTACGATTCGATGATTCTCTGAATCTTTATGAAGTTTCCCCTTCCTCTGGATTAAATCTAAAGAAGGGAAGGTTTAAATTAGATATTAGGGGGAAGTTTTTTACAGAGAGAGTGGTGAGGGGCTGGAACAGGCTGCCCAGAGAGGTGGTGAATGCCCCATCCCTGGAGGGGTTCAGGGCCAGGGTGGATGGGGCCCTGGGCAACCTTGTGTAGCTCCAGGCCTGGAGGCTGGTGGCCCTGCCTGTGGCAGGGGGGGTGGAACTCTCTGATCCTTGGGGCCCCTTCCAACCCAGACCACTCTATGATTCTATGATATTGGTATCAGGCTCAAGCAGACTAGGCATTAGAAAAAGAAAATAAAATGCTGGAGTGAACATGGCAACCAGAGTGTCTTAACAAGGGTTAACAAGTGATGTCTTTGTGCTTGGACCAAATTGCTGCTACAGATTGCTCCAGCAGGGAAAGAGGAAACAATTGTGACCTGGGATGAGCTTTTAAGTAGACTTCAACATGCTTTGTGGCTCTTTACCACTTAATCTGAAATCTTATTAAATGGCATGTGATTTACTTTTGCTAGGTCCTCATTAATTTAACAACAAATCCAAGTGGAATGAGAACAGGCAGGATCAACTGATAGCACTCCAACGTAGACCAAAACCATATAAACACATTACTAAATATAACCAAAGCCTGCACACTTCATGCCTGCAAATTCTGCTTGGAGTTTTTTTCCTTTCTCCCCAAAATCATGCTCTAGCATCTTAATGTTAAAAAGGAAACAGCAGTTTTAATACTAAAAACCCCCAAACTAAAGATGAATGGGGTTACCTGTCACAGATTGCAGCGGCTATTGAAAGAACAGGCTCTGATGGATGTGAATGTCTCATGCTTTCCAAGGAGACACTGATCCAGCGATCAGAGAACTGGTTACTGCATGAAGAGCTGCTATTTTTGCAGCAATCTGGCTTTTTGGCATTGTTGATCTTACTGGAGTTGTATGTTGCTCTTCAGTTTTTTCTGCGGACCCCCCCCCTCCCCAATCTTGCAGGACCCATTCAGAGGTAAAAGGATATTCTAGGTTGGTGTGCACTGTAAAGGAGAATTGTTCTTGAAAGGGCTCATGATGACCGCTTGTGACTGGGGAAAAGGAGGAAATCTCAGGCTGGGGGAGCGTGAAGGAAAGAGGCAAAAGGTGGGAGCTTTCTTCATGCTTGTCTGCCTATGGAAGAGCTGGGTGGAACAGGAACCACACCAAGGAGAATGTGGGTCTGAGCTTTGCTGGGGTGGTACAGGAAATAAGGAGATACCAGCAGAGATGCTACAGGAGATACCCTGGCCAATACCTGATTATGCAGCTGGTTTCTGCTAGCAAAAGAGAATTCAGGCTCCTAACATCCGATTGCTCTCATGCTGAAGAGCTCCACATTCAGCACAGTAGTCTTCTTACCCTAAGACAGAGCTCTCACTCTTCAGTGGCTGCCTCTCTGCCCTTCTCGAGGCCTACCTACATTCACTTCAAATTTCCTGTCTTCCACCCCATCCAAAGCCACTGGTCCCAGAGCCCTCCTGAGCGAGCCTTCTGGGTGCCTTGCCTTGAAGTCTCTGTGATGGCCTCTACTGCTGTGTCATCGTCCCCTCCTGGGTGACATAACCACTCTGGTGGTAACACATGGCAGCATCTGCAGAGGACAGCTCACGTCCCAGTCTGCTGGAGTAGGAAGGCAGGTCAGCCCTGAACTGCTGCTCTGCTCAGGTGCTGAGAGTTCCAAGAAAGACCTAACCTAAGGGTTTCCCATTGCTTCTGGTGTGCAAGAGAGGGAGAATTTGCATGTCTGGTTTTGAGGGTAGAAGGAGCAGGGTAAATGACTAGAGCAACAGGAAGCAAGTACAGCAGCAGAGGTGTCTCATTGTCAGCGTCAGGCCTTGGCCTCTGCCAAACTGAGAGGGAACCTTGTCTCTATAGGCCCAATTATCTGCTGCATCTTCATCCGAACAAGCAAACAGTGTCTCTGGGCAGGAAGAGCCTTTCAAGCAGGCTCCATAGCACAGCTGTCATTTCTCCTACTTCTGCATTTGTTATTTCTGGGGCAGTTTCAGGACTATTTCAAGTCAAGACTGAAAGGATTTAAAATCTTCTTGCCCAAGGCAAAACTTTCCCTCCTTAGGAAGCATTGCACCCGTATTATCGCTAACTCAGAAGCAAAACTTCTAGGTATACCTACATAGCTTGATTCATTTAGGAACTTTATTCTACTCATCCAGTAAAACCATCCAGAGAATCATAAGGTTGGAAAAGACCTTTAAGATCATCGAGTCCAACCGTACCTGTCGGTAGGACCCAAACTACCAAAATCTATCCTTATCATTCCACAGCAAGTGAAGGCTGCTGAGGAGCCTGTCTACAGCACTGCTGCTGGTGGAAATTTTTGGGAGTACCAAGGTTATACCTGTAATGTTTTTGGTTCCTTAATTAAGTTTTTGTGCAGCAATGCCAGATGCTGCTGCATAAGGGAGATAAGCTGGAGTGAAGGGGCAGTGGCACACAAGCAAGGTGAGCAGAGCAGGTGCACTGACAGTAAGCAGGGCCAGTCACAGCCTGGTGACTGCCTGGCAACTTCATAGGGATAAGGCAGGTCCAAGGACAAGCCAGGAAGGCAAGAGCAGGCCTGCGTCAGCAAGGTACCCAGGCAGGTATAGCCACGGTCATAATTTAGCTGAGGCAAGAACCATGGGCAAGAAAATGTGGCTACTGAGTGGAGGGGGGAGGCTGCAATGAGGTCTTGTCCCATCTCTAGTCCCAGCAACAGTGTCCATGGCCATGTGGCTGCATCTCTCTGAGCTGGAACCCAAATGTGTAGAAGGGGGAAAAGGAGTTACAAAGGCTGCTGGGTCCTCGGGGTGGCAGACAGGAATCCAGTGACAAATCCATTATAGGTCGTAACTACCTTGGTTTGTGTTGGTCTGGTTCTGCAGTTCCTCACTGTAACCGAGCCCAGTCAGAGGAGGAGAGGAGAGCCTGGCCTCTGGAGCTTGCGCTGCCACCCACAGTGTCAGGACCTCAGCTTTTGTGGAGTCTAGGGGAAGGAGCAGCTCCTGCAACCTCAGTGCTTGTGTCTCCAGTACAAACAGGAGATTAAAACCCGTTCTCAGCTGACTTTCTCCTTCTTTGTGCAATTCCCCATCTTTATAATCCAAGCTTCCACAATCAGAAAGCTTTCTCTGGAGCAGTCTGTTGTAACTCTATGCTGCCAACTGATTTCTCACCTGCGTGTGATTCTGAACTGAGGACCATGCTGTTCTTGCAGACCCATGTCACCTCTTCTGGGTTAGCCTGAAGTATTTTTCCCTTCGCAGATTACATGCAAGGTAGGACAGCCACTTCTTTTCCTCCTGATCGTGCACATACCTTTGAACAATGCCACTCTGAGCAATGTCCATCATCCTCCTCCTGCCTAGAGACATGGATAAGGAACCAGTATTATCCATTCTTAACTGTGAAATGGCATTACAGCATTCCTCTACTTAAATAGCTGCCACAAAAATAGTTAGAATCATAGAATCGTAGGGGTTGGAAGGACCTCGAGAGATCATCAGGTCCAAGCCCCCTGCCAAAGCAGGGTTCCTAGGACAGGTCGCACAGGTCGGCATCCAGACGGGTCTTGAATATCTCCAGAGAAGGAGACTCCACGCCCCCCTGCGCAGCCTGTCCCAGGGCTCTGTCACCCTCACTGGGAAAAAGTTCTTCTGCGTGTTGGTGCGGAACTTCCTATGCTCTAACTTGCAGCCATTGCCCCTTGTCCTGTCTCCACTGACCACTGAAACGGGGCTGGCCATTTCCCCCTGCATCCCACTCTTAAGATATTTATAGACATTAATAAGGTCCCCCCTTAGTCTTCTTTTCTCCAGTTGCCTACTTCTTGGTGACAAATTCTTTCCCACCCAACTAAGCATGGAATAGATTAAAAAAATAATAAATGGACAGTGCAAAAACTGAGAGCCTAGGAACTTGCTGTAATAGCCTGCTACTTGTGCACTTCCTTTCTTGTATCTACCCAATCTTGAGGATGTTAAATGCCATCTAATATCTCTCCAGAACAACAGGATTTTCAGGACTAGGGAGAGCCACGGCAGAAGCTGCACTGAGAGCCCTTGAGCATCAGCAATATTAAGTACTGCTCCAGCAACTGGTGAGGGTGTTGGGAAACTGTGCGGTGGTCAGGTAACAGTTGGAAAGCTTGCACAGAAGCTTTCTAGAGGAAGAGTGGAGCTTTGGGACCATGTGGCTGAGGAAATCCAAATACCCAAGAGCTCCATGCGAGTCCCGTTTTTCCTCATCTGGCAGGTGATTCCCTCAGTGGCTGTGTGACACATCTGAACCACCTCATTTTGATACTGTTCTTACCACTTTGGGCTCCATCTCAGACCATCAGTCTTACCTTGCATCAAACCCTTCATAAATGTTTTCTTCTCCAAAAGTTTGTGTGTGCATCAGATGTTGCCTGTGAACAAAGCCAGCTGAGAGCAAGGCACGCTGGCCAGCAATGTCCCCATTAGCCTCTTGTGACTGAGGCAGCACAAACCATCATTTCAAGTGTCATACACCTGGCACCTATCACTCATACCACCATCCTCTTTGCCAATGGGTCTGCTTCAGTCTGCTGGTATTGACTGCCAAGATCCACTGTAGGAAATAAGACTGAAGCTGGGAGACCTTAGAGTTGGATTCATCATTGTGATGTTTCCTCATTGCACCCCTCCTCATGCTGCTTTTGGAATGGGGATGTTTATTATATGCATACTTCTCAGTGGACTGCAGTGCACAATACACCGGGTATTTTTTTCACTGACTCTGTATGTGGGAGTAAATGTGATGTAGATTACACGTGGCTCTCTCCGTTACTCAGGTTTGCTGCGCCTAAAGTGACCCTTTGCTACATTGACTGAGGTGATAGCCTTTTCCTGCTGGGCAGTTAGAAGATGTTCAGGTTTGTGGCCTGCGGTGGCTGTGCCTATGGGGAGGCAAACCTCTCTGCTGGCATCCTGGAAGGTTTTGCAGGTCCTGTGTGTCCCAGGGTTAGGTGTGTTCACATCCCGCTTGAGGCTGCGAGTGGATGGGGGGTTAAACTGCTCAGGCCCTGCAGCTCCCCAGCTCCCTTGTCCTTCAAGGGCATTTGCTTGGCACACGCTACCATTATCCTGAGGTACCTGGTGGACATGGCTAAGTCTTTATAGGCACACAAAGGAGCAGAAAAGCAGCAGGACTTGGCCAGAGGCGCTTGGTGCCCCTGAAGCAGAGCCCTTGTCTTAAATGGCTCTGCTTGTGTACGCGTGCAGATCGCCAAGCTAGCGAGCAGTGCAGAGCTCTTGGTAAGCATGGCACACCCCCGTGTCCCCTCCATGGCTGGGATTGTGTGGACATGCCTGGGCAGGTTGTACTTCGGGGGCGTCACCGCTAGCCAGCGCCTGACCCTGTAGCATCAGTGCTCCCTTGCTGTGGCTGGGACTCTGTCCCCTGGCCTCAGCTCTAACCTGGAAAACAAGAACCAGGGGAAAGGACAAACTGTGAGACCCATGCCTGGGTCTGAGCAGGGGTGCATGGGGCTGGCTACCTAGCTACAGGTGAGTCAGAAACAGGCAAATTTTACTTGAAATTCTGCTCTGGGTCTGTCTGACACCTACCTATGGACCTGTTGGAGCATGTCCAGAGGAGGCCACAGAAATGAACCAAGGGCTGGAGCACCTCTGTCCTGTGAAGACTGACTGAGAGAGTTGGGCTTGTTCAGCCTGGAGAAGAGAAGGCTCTGGGGGTACCTTATAGTGGCCTTCCAGTCCCTGAAAGGTGCCTCTAAGTAAGGAAGAACTGTTCACAAGGGCATGGAGCAGTAGGATGAAGGGTAATGGTTGTAAACTAGAAAAGGGGAGATTTAGGTTGGATATTAGGAAAAAATTCTTCACTATGAGGGTGGTAGATCACTGGCACCGCTTGCCCAGAGAGGTGGTGGAGGCCCCATCCCTGGAGATATTCAAGGTCAGGCTTGCTGGGGCTCTGAGACACCTGATCTAGTGAAGATGTCCCTGCTCACTGCAGGGGGTTGGACCAGATGACTTTAGAGGTCCCTTCCAACCATACACATTCTGTGATTCTCTTCTCCCTCAAGGGCCTCATTCATTCTCACAGCTATGTCCCTACCTTTGGCTTTTAGTGCAGCTCAGTGACTGTCACTTATTAGTTCTGTGACAGGGATGAACGAGGTATTCATCTGGCTCCTGGCATCAGGCTGGAGTTCAAGGGATGTCTGTTTAGTGTTGTTTTAAAGGGACGGGCAAAATATGTGGATTTGAACACACAAGGTATATAGGACTCGTCATCAACTGTGCTAAAGCGTGGATTCATTTTATCCTCATGACATGCTGGGAAAGAGTCAACGCTTGATCCTCCCTGAAAGTCACCATACGGCCTGGATAGTTTTCTTCCTCTCTAGAAGGGTTTTGGCCAACACAGTGCTGCTGCAGCTGGGAACCGCGCTTAAAATAACACTGAGGCTCCGGCTCGGATTGGTAGCCTCTGGCAGCAGCACTCTGGTCTGCCAGCAAGAAACTGTTTGCATCCTCAAATTGTAGGGGATGTTTCTGTTAGTGCAGAAATATTATTAATTGCTAAATGCTTTGTGCCGTGACAGGCTGCTAAGGAGGTGGACTTTCTGTAAAAAGGCAGCCCAGGGTATAGACAGCAAGTCTGTGCTGCTGTGAGGCTGGATGACTCAGGCTCTGATGGTCTGTGCCCTGCTTAAGAACTTGAAGGGCAAAATTTACCGCAATGACTGTATCATTTTGTCACTTTGATCCCTGAGAAAATTTACCACATCTACATCTCCGTGCTATGCTGTGCCAGTGACAGGCCAGAAATAAGCCAGTTGCTTTTATTGCGCAAGCGCTAGGCCGCAGGGGAGACTGGCCTTGCTTAGGCCATTGGGCTTCATTTCCTTCGGGTCGTGTGGTAACCAGCCGCCTCTCCAGGGCACCAAGCGTGGGTGGCTACATGCTGTGTGGATTTTGGTTCCCCTAGTCAGTCACAAGACAGAAGCCACCACCCATTCAAACCCCGCTGTACACTTACAAATGGGATATTGCACCCAGCTCAGCCATGCAACTGCTTTGGTAACCCTTTGTTAACTTGTGTGACTTCAATTTTCCTCCCTGTAGGCAAAGGGAGGCATTGGTGAGGCCGCACCTCGAGTGCTGTGTCCAGTCCTGGACTCCTCACTACAAGAAGGACATCGAGGTCCTCAAGTGTGTCCAGAGAAGGGCAACCAGGCTGGGGAAGGGGCTGGAGGGCAAATCCTATGAGGAATGGCTGAGGGAGCTGGGGATGTTCAGCCTGGATAAGAAGAGGCTGAGGGGAGACCTTATCACCACCTACAACTACCTGAAGGGAGGTTGTAGAGAGGTGGGTGATGGTCTCTTCAGCTAGGTGACAGGAGATGGGACAGGGGAAAGGGCACAAAGGTGCACCAGGGCAAGGTCAGGTTAGAAGTCAGGAAAAAGTTTTCCCTGAAAGAGTTGTCAGGATCTGGAACAGGCTGCCCAGGGAGGGGGTTGAGTCACTGACCCTGAATGTGTTTAAAAGATGGATAGATGGGGTACTTAGGGATATGGTTTAGCATAGGACAGGAATGGTTGGACTTGGTCATCTTAAAGGTCTTTTCCAACTTTGTGATTCTGTGTAATTCTGTGAAGGGCTCCTGCTCCCTCCCAGGAAGCTTGTGGGGGTAGGGACTTCCCGCGGGAGCAGGAAACATCTCATCTCTGAAGCCTTTCCTTTTGCTGGCAGGTGTGGTGGTGATGGTGGGTTTTGGTGGCAGATTAGTTGCCTCGCTCCTGGGCAGAGCTGAAGCATTGTGCTTAGACAGGCTGGAAGCATCTGTCCTGGGGCTGAAAACTCCTTATCTCAGGCAGCAGCCTGAACATCAGTAGAGGCTGAATGTGAATACCGTAGTACCCATCTTGCATAACCTCTCTAGAGCTTGTATCAGAAAACCTTGGGAACACGTGTGTATCTCCTTCTCCATTTTATGTCTTAATTTTATTCTTTGTCCCAGCCCCTCATCTTTCAGAGTATTCAGCCTTTATTTAAAAATAGACTAAGGGTTTCTCGCGTGATTATTAGCCAAGAAGCAGTCTCTGATGTGGCTTAGTTGGTGCCAGCTCAGTGCAGATGCAGGGGAAGTGGGGAGAACAACACCAAGCAGGTGACAAGTCACAAGGGGCCCCACAGGTGTCAGAACTCCTTTTCCTTTCAACACCCCTCGCTGCTCTGTCAGAGGTGGTCAGTGAAAGGGCAGGGCTGTGCCCAGGGCGTTACGTCCGGCAGCAGACCCGCAGCAGCTCTGGGCAGCTCGCTGATCCTGACGCTGGACGTTGCACAGGGTGAGGGAACAGCTTGGGCTTTTCCAAGGGTCCCACAGCTGCCCACAGGCAGGTGAGGGCTGGGAGCAGGAGTGGGAGCTTGAACCATGGCTGTGTCCCTGACATCCCTGGCTGATAGAGAGACTTGCTGAGTGTTTTCCTGGCAGGATCCACATGCCTCTTTGCCAGCTGAAAGATAAAAGGGCTTCTGGGGATGGAAAGGAAAACATTCAGAGCTCCCATCTGGGTTCTGCAGCCTGAGAGGCGCAGGAGCAGGGCTCCACAGACAAGGGATGATGCTGTAAAGGATCCGTAGGAGCAATCGGCTGGGCTCCATCCATCCTGTGTCACCTGCTGGGGGTTGGCAGGGAGCGAGTGTGTGCTCAGTCCCTGCACCTTGCTGCCCCCTCGTAACCCGGTGGTGCAGCTTGTGCGGAGATCGCATTTTACCACGGGCTTGAATTCGGCCACTCGACAGCGTGCACCTACTGCCTTCAAAAGCTGCCAAATGCCAGCTTCCTCAGGTGCTGCTGGGCTTTTGGTGTTCCCTGTTCTCACATACGAAGCAGCATTACACGTAGGCCAGGAGCAAGTGGTCAGGCGAGGATGCCTGCACACCCCAGCCTGGGGACTGGGCACTGTGAAGCCCTGCATCCCATTGGTAACTAACTCTGGGAGCAGGGAGCTCCCCGCTTCCTCCCTCTACACCCTTCCTGTGCCCCTCTTGCTTCCATGTGCAGCCATTCAGTCTCCTGCTCCTCACCCCGTTTCCTCGGATTCATTTCCCATGCCTCACCTGTGCTACCACTCCATTTTGCAGCTTATGTGCCTGTGCCATTTTCTGTATTTTCCAGCAGATGAGGTACCCATCAGCGCAGCCCACATCTGTTCCCAGCTGAGCTGACTTTCTGTGCTTATAGGTGCCGATGGCAGGCTGGTAACTGGGTACAAAATAACATCAAGGTGAGCATACAACTGCCACAGACCCAGGCTTTGTTCTGGCAGCTGCATACATTTGATTCTCTGATGGCTTTTCCAGTCTGATTTTGTTTTCCCTTCTGTTTCTCACTCCAAAGGCTCAGCAAAGGGTAAAGCTCATGCTGATCTCCTCTGGCAGTCATCACCAGGGTTCGAATGCAAAATTATCTGCAGACCGGGTGCTTCCAGCTCCTCAAAATGTCTTCCTGGCCCTTCTGGTTTCTGCAAGTTGTTCACTGGGTAAATAACCCAGCCATACCAGAGGAGGTATGTGTACCCTTACATACCTCCTCTGGTTAAAGCCACCCCACGGCTCAAACCCCCAACCATTTGTTTTCTCTAGATGCAAGGAGAGAGCCAGGTAAGTGCAGATCACTGCCGCGAGTTGCCTTCCTCCAAGGAAGGGAACTGCTGATTCAGTGATGTAGCTTAAG
>VZTU01003608.1:172771-191754 GCA_013400835.1 Zapornia atra | reverse complement strand
CCAGCCCCTACAATTCTGTGATATGCAAACAGCTTGGAACTAAGCAAGCAATGGGGAGAGTACAAGAGTAATCCTGACTGGCGATGGACACGCTGAGCTTTCAAGGAAGAGCCACAGGGGCACATTTTGCCATTGAGTTACACGTTCTGCATGCACTGACTACTCAACAACAACAGGTAAGAGAATAGTACGTTGGGTTGATACACTAAAGCAGTCAGTCTTTGGGACCAAACCGGCCCCTTTCATTTAATCTTTACGTCACCTAGCACAAAAGGTCAATTCTCAAATGTTAAATCAAAATAGAATCATATTGCACTACTGATTTGGTGGTGTTCCCCTTTCCACTGCACATCTCACGACGTCCACAAGATTGCCTCAAGACAGAAAAATCACTGCATGATAATGGTCCCATACTCTTTGTATAGCCTTGATGTATATTTACATACATATGTATATATCTGTATGTCTGCATATCCTAATGTGGATATACATCCTTGTGGTTGAACGTGAGATTAATTTCAAAGGTAGGAAAGTGTATGAAGATGTAAAGGTGACTGACAGAGATTACTGACTGCAGGGAGGAACATAAATAGCTGCAGAATACAGAAACTGTCCTCGAGAAGACCAGTCAAGCTGGAAATAAAGCTATAAAGGTCTGTGTCAAATAAACATAACATCAGTCTCCAAAGATGAAAGAACCTCTTCATTCCCATCTCAGAGAAAACAGGATGCAAAAGGGGAAAAAGAAAGGAAGGAGGAGGAGGAGGATACCAAAAGATGCAAGCTGGTGGTCTTCCGGAGTGAATGTGAGTCAGCATTGCCTCCTGGTAAGGTCTGTGGATTATTTAGCACTTAAACAACAAGACAGTCTTGAAGTAGACACATGATGAATTTGCTCTCTTGAGTAGGCTACTTAAGCTACGCTCCGGTGGTTTTTGAAACAAGAAGAGACACTCCAGTAAAGAACAGTGTAAACCATATCTCAGATTTAAATATTTATATTTTCTATATATTGCACTTGAAACTGAGGCTGCATATAAACCACAGATTTTTTTTGAGAGAAATATGAAAGAGTTATAGCTGGGAAATAATGACACAGAAGTTAGTGAGCACTGAAGCACTGTTTCATACTATTAAATCTCATCTTTAAAAGAAAAAAAATGCATGTCAGTGACTGACAGAGATTATAATGCTCAGGCTTAAGAGGAAATGAGATGATAGGGCTCTTACATTTACCATTAAGTGAATCCGCAGCCAAGTGCTTTAAGGAAAAACACAGTAAGTAGACTCAGCATCTGCAAGATCAATATAATTCCTTGAGAGGAAAAAGTTCTCTGTTTAACTTATTTTCCTCCCATAGGGGACTGTGTCAGACTGTTGCAGGAAGCAGTAAATTGCAGAGTTTGTGGACTCTGCTCAGGTCCAACAAGAAATCATTGTAACTCAAGCGATGAAGTCAAAACTACGGGAATCCAGTGGAAACTATTTTTCATGTTCTGAATTGCAGCTAGGCTTGTGGCTTTAAACTGTGTCAAATAAATGACACTGCTTGAGACCCAGATCCATGTAGCCTGAAGTACCAAGCTGAATATCCAGCCCTTACAGTCTATAATGAGTTCAAAAGTATAAAAACCCAACACTTTTCTCGGGACTAATTTGTTTCTACAGAGTATTTCATGACTCCAGGAAAGCTCCTATCTTGAGAAGAGAGACCTAATACCAAGCAGTTGCTGAATTCATTTTCTGTTGGTGTGGATATGGCAAAGAGCTTAATGTGCTCCCAGCCTCTACACGGTGCTGTGCAGTGCTTTGTATCTACACCGAAAAGATTCTGGTTCACCTGACTGAATCCCAGAGCCCAAGTGGACTTGTAGCGTGAGACTTTGTTATAACAACATTAAAATCTGTGAAGGTAAAAACCATACCTGGACTTCAGTGCTGATCAAGAAGGTGTCATAGCCAAGCGTTTTCCATGCTGGAAGTCAGTCCTGGGGTGGAACCACATGTAAACAGCTTATTCCTCCCAGAATTTCAATCCTTCTTGGCCACCATCACAAATGGTTCAAACTTCCAGTTTCACAGCAAAAAGATTTTCCAGAATGCTGCTGGTTCTTTTAAGGCCTTTCTCTCCAAGTTTGCCACTACTGCTGTGTTTTCCTCACCTGTTCCCCAGTGGCTTCAAAACCCTTTCATTTCTATAAGGATCCATATTTCTCTAAAGACAAACAGTCTGTATCATTCATTTCTAATACATTAGCTTGGAAAATAGCAGAGAGCCTCCATCAAACAAGGGGGTTTCTGCCCTTCTAAGGTTCCCACTGAAGATTTACAGACTCCGGTGACAGACATGTCACAAGTGGTGTCCAATAACAGCAGCAACAATACTCCAAAATGATAAAAAAAGACCAGGTTGACTGAGGTGAATTTCAGCTTTAAAATTCCTTAGAATTAGTAGCTGTAACTGGTTAGGAAGATTAATAGGGTATAATAAACCCCAGAGGTTTTTTTTTCCACCTCCTCTCAGAAGACAGTTTTGATTGGCGATGCACCAGGCAGCAGGTCAACGTACACTTTATTAACACTACATAATTGTTGTTCATGCTAAAATATTGCATATTGTGTTCATAGAGCTGCCAGGTGTCAATGCAAATTTAACCTGCAAAATCACCTAATAAGAAAATCAGATGCAGATGTAACCTATAAAAATGGTTGATTTTGGGGTGGGAGTGGGGGTGTGACATCAAAGATAAATTCAGGGGTTATTCCAAGGAAACATCATTATACCACATTGAGGTGGCTCACAGATCTCTCTCTATTTAAAACTGCATTACCACAAAGACACTGTAAAAACCCTTAATTCCTTTTGTAATTAATTTTAAAAGCAAACATACTTCAACCCCCACAGCAATGGAAAGTACTTGCTAGAGAGGGGCAGAACTAGAAGTAGCAATGTAACATCTCCCATAACTCTGGATTCTCCTTTCTCACTTTTGAGAGGGCTGGGAGAGTAGTGAGAAAGAAATGTGACCAAGAGGTGAGCAGTAGGGCCCAATGTTATTTACTGGATGGAGACATCATGACAGTGACTAGCAGAAGAGCAGAGAAAGGCCTTCAGACCGAGGAGAAGCGAAGGGATGCCAAGGGATGGGGGACGTACTCCAAACTATCTTCTAGGAGTGTAATCTTGGCACCCATTCTCCGGGGGAGCTGCGCAAGGGAGGACTGCAGTTGTTATAGAAAAGGCGCAAGGAAAAGTCTAGTCAAATCTTGTAGCTGGATAAAAGCTGCCTGATCATTGAGTTAATGTAAAACAGAATCTGAGAAAGCTACAACACAAACATAGGTCAAGGTGAAGACTGAACTCAGATTAGAGGTGATGAGTTAGACTATGGCAATATGTGTGGTGATGAAGAAAGGGAATACACTCCAGCATGGAACTGAAAGAACACAAAATTTTACCTTTTTTATTATATTTTTTTATCCTTTTTCTGAAAAAGTTAACATAGAGTACTTAATAGCTGCTGTGAAAAATTACTGGCATGATCTTTAGTTGCATGACAAATGCTTCTGCTTAACTAAACCATCTTCAGAGAAAAGTTATAGATAACAGTCAAAGCCCGGAGGAATTATTTGATCCGATAACTTTCTGTACAGTGTTATGATTCTAATGCTCGATATCTCAGTGCTATAGGAGGTCAAAGGACTAAAAGCAGCTGCTATCTACTTCTACATGAATGTGGAAATCCTCCCTCTGCTCAACCCTAACTTCCCACTTCTTGCTGTGAAGCTGAGTTGGCCAGCAAACAAGAATTCCTCCTCACAAAAAAAACCCACCCCACTACGGTTTTGGCATTTGCCATTCAGACAAAAATGAGGGATTTCAAAACATTTCACCACAGGGAAAAGAATGTCTGTGAATTAGTCCAGAGGAGCACTGAATGCACTTGTCTAGCGGTGATTCAAGTCTGCTTTCCTCAATTTCTGTAGCTGACTTTTCAAAGAAAGAGGGGAAAACATCCATATCTTCCCTTTTGGACTCAGCTGTTCCTATGAATAAAATTAAAATAGGAGGCTAAATGTTTCCTTCTCTTTTAATGAAAGGCCATTATCTACACATTCCTGAGATAACCTATGGGAAACATAAAGCAGGGTGATTTCTAACTGAATCAATACGGATGAAAGATGAGGAGAAGAATTTTAGTATCTAGCAGAAGGAGCATAACTTCAGTTAAAAGCTGTGCAAGATGCCAAGTGACTTAATACCAGACATATTTGAGGCACAAACGGTCACTGAGTACAAAAGTGTCATGTACAGCTGACAGAGAAGTTGGGGCAGGCACGGGGCAGCCATATGCTGTGGAGTATCACATGGGTAAGAATCCATCCATCCATCCATCACTCATGGGGGGGTGGCAGAAGTACCTCGGTCCTCCCAGTTCCTCAGTGACATTGCACTTGTACCTTGAATAAACTCAGCCCGGGGACAGGACAGCGGGGATTAGCGAGGAGTATCACTAAGTTAACAGTTAGCATCATCTCTGTTGGCAACCTCTAAAATTGTGGTATTTAGCTCATGCTGTTGAGCAGAGTCTGAAACCAATTGTGTCCTCGTTAATCTGCCTTGAATAACTACAGCTGGTGGGCTGAAAGAAAATGATTCCAAAATGAATTTGTAGCTTGTTATGATAAAGATGACCATTACCCAGCAAGGAACATCCCCAGGCTAGCCCTGCTTCATGTTCCCAGAGACTCTGAGGAATGTGCAGCAGGAGGAGAAGCTTTCCATTCAAATACCTTCTGAAAGTTTTCATGCTTTGCATCCTCCTCATTTCCTTTTCCCAGCCACTCTGTTCCTGCAGCAATTCAGACTCTCCAGTGAAACTTGCTTAGCTATCTGGATATTTTTGTGGATAAATTTGCCTCACAGTTGAATAGATAAGAAGTTTTCTTGTTTTAACCTGCCTTTGAAGATACCTGTAGTAAAAATGAGGCTACGTTGTTCCATTGTACACCTAACTGGCTAACTTCTGCATGCTTCTTAAGCCCAGGACGTAGAAGCATATATGTGGTTTTATAAGGTTACATAAAAAGTTATAAATGCCTTATGTAAGTATTTGACTTGTTCATAGTCAATGGGAACTATTTGTACACGTACAGCAAGCAGGATTTATCCTGTAATGGATAATCCTTTCTTCATTTAATAAATAATCCTTTATTTACTTTTCCTCAGTTCTGAAAGTCAGTCTTCAGAACCTAAAAAAACAACCCATGACCTCATTACCTTCTACCATCATGGTGCTGGAAGCCTAGGGATGACCGAGCTTATGTTAACATATTTCCAAGTCACCACAGCCTTTTTTTTAACTCCTCTTTGGAACAGCTCCTCTGATGAAGGCTGTTTAGAGAGCGGCCGTGATGTTTTGAACATGATTCTGCTTCATTCTAGATAAAACCCAACAGGATTAGAAGTTTTCATTGAAAAACATAGACCAGGCTCCCCATAAACATTATGTGAGGTAGCTGGGGGAGACCTGCCTGCTGCCACAGCTCCTACTGGCCTGTGTAATGGCAAATGACAGCTCTGATGCTGTTAGGCTGGGGAAGACAGCACCTGCAGTTCAGCTGACCCAAGCAGGACTTGGCTGCAAATTCACACAGTACAGAAAACCTGGTTCAGAACTGCAAAGCAGCAGGAGCATGGCACAGGCACAAGCGTTACCCACAGGCAGCACCCACACTGCTGCGTACACTCATTGAGCCCACACCGCTCATTTTTACACACCAGCTGGCTGCTGGAGGCAGCCATGGCAAGGCAGTTTTTGTTGCTGGTCCAGTAAGAACCCTCACCGCTCCTATATGGACAGCACAGCATTGCTGAGAATCAGTGATAGTCCCAGTGTGGAGTCAAGGGTACAGCCCTACCTGGAAGAAGTTGACCAAAGGGAATGTTACACCAGCTCCAAGGAGACCTGCTGGCAGCCACGTAGCCAGGAAAGCAGTGAGCTCCTGGCAGTTGACCGGCTCGAGGGCTTCCCCCTGCTCTCCACCAGAACAAGGGGGCCAAAACATCAGCAGGGTGAAGCAAGCACAGACACAGGGGCAGCCCATGGGGTGCTCAGCTATATGTTGAGAGTTGGTCATCCCTGCTGCCTTCCTGCTTCGTCACCCTGCCCCTCACGGGGAAGGATTTGGGGAGAAGGAGGAAAAACAAAACAATTCCAAAGAGAGGCATGAATTTTAGGATTAATTGCAGGGGCTACCATTTGGGGTTTGTGTTTCACCAGCCTATAGCCTAGTGTGACTTAAAGCCTTTTGGATTTCAGACTTGGAACTCCCCCACCACACACCAGGGCCATTCCCTAAATCAGCTCCTTTAACTTGGAGAAATCTGCTGTAAGGAGAAAGAAATTCTGCCAGGACTAAATGATTTCCTTTCCAGATGAAAGCCTCTAAAACAAAGCAACAGCACTTTGCAATACATCCTCATAAATATTGACGTGTTTTATTTTTAAATGCTTATTAAAATTAGGCTCCTAATCCCACACTGAAGCATTTAAATCAACATCAACCTTTTCCAAAATGGCAACTATTCAACCAGCACCACCTGAAATATATGGTGGCTTTGGTGACCAGCACTTTTGAATGTCAGGCTGTTAATTTATGTGGCAATCTTTCAGCATCAAATTTAGCTTGACCTATATTTCAAAGATGTCTTACAAAAGTTGGAGAAGGAAGAATTTTCAATTCTGGCAACAAGACAGCAGTTGCTATCAATGGGGACTTGATTTAGTAATAACCTTGTTGTGAAACAGACCATAAGATGATGTTGTTTGAAATGGGACAAAATAACTCATAAGGACCCTTTTCTTTTTTGGTAAATTATATACAGTGCTGCCTGTATTCCAGTTCCTGTAGCATGCTTCCTACCATCTGTTTTCTATTTTTCTTTAATTTCCATTCATGCCCTTTGGCCTATTCCCCATGTTCAGAAGAAAACAGTAATTAAAGTTGACATTATCTCTGTGCCTTTTCCAGGCTACATAAATTGAAGCTTTTTCTTTTGTTGGGTTTTGGGTTTTTTTTAGTGTCCATGCATGCTGGCTTGGTTTTTTTTTGCTGCAAGATCAACCCTACTGTTATTTCTTTCAAGGATCTTAGGAATTGTCACGTAGCAACTAGTTACAGACACTCGTTGACCACAGTAATAAAGAAGTTTGATTTTCACTGCATCCAGTCTCCCTCATTTCATTAGCACAAGTTTCAGTAAATATCCTGGCTCTTGATAGACTAAAAATTATCTTAGAGAATACAGAGCGATAAAAGACTTGCATTGGGTTGACAGCAACCTCTTAATAATATCCTCATGAGGCAAAACTCAGCACCTGCATCGTTTTTGTCCCACAAACTCAGAAGAACCTGTTTTTCTTCACAGCTACAGCTGAAAAGATCATCCTATTGCTTGTATTAAAGTATAAAAAAAGCTGTCGCCCTGGTAGCCCCCTGCACACTGAAAAGTACAACCATTTTGAGTAAACCTGGACCTGCTCTTGCTGAAACCAAGTTTGCTTTTAAACTACAAAAGCCACAAATTTAGTATGTCTGCTTTGTCCAGAATTATGTGCAGTAATTCAACAGTACTAAGGCTCTTGTCCACAGATGAGCTTGAGCATAAGGAAACGCTGGGCTGAGCTGTTCTTCAAACGCAGAAATCAGAGTGCCTGAAGGGGCATGAGTGCCTTGGTGTGCTGGGAACAAATTAAAGCTGATCCTGGCCCACCCTGCTGCCATGGGAGCTTGCTGCAGGGACAGAAAAGGAGAGAGAAATATGTGTGTGTCCCCTTTGCCTTACATATACGCTGCAGGACAGGAGGACTTTGATTCTCCAGATTGAGAGACTTTCAGCTCACAGCTGAGTTTGACTCAGAACCAAGTATCATAGAATCATAGAAAGGCATGGGTTGGAAGGGACCCCAAGGATCATAGAGCTCCAAACCCCTGCCACAGGCAGGGCCACCGACCTCAGGCCTGGATCTACACAAGGTTGCCCAGGGCCCCATCCAACCTGGCCTTGAACATTTCCAGGGACGGGGCATCCACGACTTCTCTGGGCAGCCTGTTCCAGCACCTCACCACTCTCTCTGTAAAACCCTTCCCCCTAATATCTAATCTAAACCTTCCTTCCTTTAGTTTTAATCCATTCCCCCTTGTCCTGCCATTGTCTATCCTTTGAAAAAGTTGAATCTTCTCCTGCTATAAGCTCCCTTCAGGGACTGGAAGTATCTGCATGATCTCTTTTTTTCTTATGCCTTCCTTTTCACTTTTTAGCCTTAGCAGTGCCTTATCACCAGGTTTGGGTGTAACATAACCCCACCACAGCAGGAACTTTAAGAACAGCAAGTTTCTGTCCCTTTCTCTTGCAAAATACGATTTGACTTTCGGGTAGTTTTATGTTAAGTCATATTTCACGACAGTGGTGTCAAAGCCCTAAAATACAGCCTTTCTTTGACACTGGAGTTGTGTTATATGACCACAGTCTTGTGTTTTGTGGCTGATTTTTTGGGAGTCATATATTTTAAATCTGACATATGTGTATAAATCAGCTCTATGGAAAGGGAAATTGTTCCATTAAAATCATATATATGAACACTCCGACGATTTCCTCAGTAGATACTGTCTTTCAATAGCTCCAGATAGCACATAGACACAATACACAACATGTATTAAATGTGTTTGGTGTACACTAAAAAGTGGACTGAAAACACCTGGGGGATGCCCCCTCTTACCAGCCTTAACAAAGGATAGATAGAAATTTAGAAGCCACATCTTATTTCACAGAGTCACAGAATGTTAGGAGTTGGAAGGGACCTCAAAAGATCATCTAGTCCCACCCCCCTGCCAGAGCAGGAGCACCTAGACATACTGAAGAACAATTTGCCTTCTAATTCAAACATTTCTATGTGCTACAAAATACTTCAGAACCCATAAAGGACCAGAGAAATAATCTGAAATCTAGAAGGCAGAGCACCTCTAAAAAGGAAAGCTGGGGGGAAGAGGGGAGGAAGAAAATGATGACATAAAAACAAGGTATAAAAATTGTATGGAAAGACTGGTAAATAGAAAATACCATGCTAATGCACTAGTTGTGTCATTAACAGAGTCATCCTTTGGACAGGGACTTCAACACATTATATATGCATGAATACACTACACTGTGTGTTTTCCTATTGATTTTGTGAATTTTCTTTGTATTTTAGATATATTATCATAGTTTTCTAATGGTTGCCTCTTATTTTCTAACACTAACTAGGGATCTCCTTAGGAGCTAGTTGGATTTAAAACTTAGAAAAGGGATTATAACTTTCTGTTGAAGAAACCTGTCTTCCATGAAACAAACATTGGTCTCCCGGTTTGCCAGGTGGAAGAGTTCAGAGCTGACCAAAGATCAAGCCATCACTGATGCACCAAGTCTTCTGTATTCTTCAGAAGACCACTCCTTTCCATTTTCCCACCCCTCAGCAGTCTCCAAAACAGCACAGAGAGCTAATGCTATGACAAGAAAAAACAACTCCCACTCGCTGCTCGGCATCACCCAGACCCCAGCAAAACAAGCTAGTGGTAGCATCAGTGGGAAGCCCGGTACCACCAAGCAAGAAGAACATCTTTCTTCTCTGATAGCTTGTTCAGTGAGTTACTTCACTCCACCCCACCCTTTCACTTCTCTCTATTCCTCACTGCCTTCCCTCCAGCTCTTTCTTCTCAACTTTTTGTTTTCTCAATTAATTTTCTTCTTATGCATTAGGAGTTTTCCTAACATGCTGCCAGACTGAATCCACATGGAAACAAGGATACAATCACACAGCTGTCCAGAACTGAGCTGCAGTGGAGCAACAGGTGTTCCTACCTAGAAAGATCCATCCATCCATCCCTCTACAGCAATGCATTTTTTTAAACTTCCCTTAGTTTCACTTTCCTTTAGCAAAACTAACTTCAGGTTTGTTTGACACTTAAGAATAAAACCAAAAGAAAACCAACAAAACCCACAGAAAAACCCAGTCATCTCTAGCAGGCTGAACAAATCAACCTGCATGCCATTTGTTTATTCCTCTGCACTGATTTCAGACAGATGCATATAAAAATTAGTGCAGTTAAAAAAATCATAAAGATTTACTGTGCTTCAATTCAACGTAGTGTAGCTGTTACTGTCAGCAGGAGCAGACAGGTAGCTAGGTCAATACCATAGCCCTGACAACCAGCACAGGGTTTGGGACCGGAGTATCCCATTTCTGACCTGAGTATTGACTTCAGTGGAACTCCTAAGATACTCAGAGCTGCACACACTAGTGAGTATTGGCTATGTCAAAGGCATAATTACCAAAAAAAGAGCAAATATTATTAAAAAAGGTAAACAAAATTAATACAAATATACTATTGTCAGTTTTTCTGGTGTGTAAGCATATTATTTCATAGTCTGTGTTGAAGCTGGTCCTAAGGTCCCTTGATATTCATTTTTTGCTTTTGCTTTATTTGAAACTTGCCATGAAAACCTATAAATATGAATCTGAACACTACTTCAAATAAAGCTTCCCATCTGTTGCCTTCAGTGTAGGGTATGAGGGGGGTTTTAGCTTGCTACAGAGCATTGTTTTTTTAAATTGGCTTTTCTTTGGTTCATGTCAAGATCTTTTCAGAAGCCTAAAGGGAAAGATGTAACTACTGGAAGAGATTTCTTTGTTTCCATATTCCTCCAATTTCCCAGTATCATATCCTCTGCTTATTTCATCTTCCCTACCCTTTATTCAAGGATATGGTGAAGTACACTGATACTCGCACTCTGATTAAAGCAGAGCATGGATTCCTTTCAAACATGAGATTAGATCTACACAGAATGAAGATGTACTTAACTTCTCAGAAATACAGCTTGTTTCTGCAATATTCATTGCATCCAGATCAATAAATCATTTAAATCCTACGGGACTGCAACTTCCCGAGGTACAGAGGTCAAGTTACAATGGAATACCAGTTTCTCACAGATGTGCAGCTCGAACATCTGTTTGTGTCCTCTCTCCCCCCGTTGTTTATTCTGTTAATTGTAGGCAAAACATAATTAGCCATTGTATTTTTGGTTTTTGTTCTAATGTGAGGAATTTCACATCCTATATTCAACTTAAGCAAGCTGTAGGCATAGCAATTAGTCACTGCCAGATTTTTAATGGAGGGCATGGAGCTTGGCAAAAATTCGGATCACAGATGCTAGGTAACCTGAAAATACTTTGTTACAAAATCTGCCCCAAATAAAGGACAACAGAGATTTGTCAGGTCACTGAATCACCTCCTTTTTATATGTTTAAATCCAGTGAGTTTCTGTTTTGTAGCTACAGAGGGAACCTGGTGGGATTTTATATGGCTGTTGACTTCGTATGAGTGAACCAAAACAGCATCATCTGAGCTCTCTCAGGCTCCAGTCTTGCAAACACGTCCACACGTGCTTAGCTTTGAGTTTGTGAGTAGTTTGCACATTTCTCATCAGTGTGTTTGCACTCTGCCAGCCTCTGCATCATACAAAATGAAAAGTGTGGTAAATGAAACTCTATCCACAGTGGTAGGTGCCTGCTAAGTGGAGCCAAGGCCTCGGAACCTATCCATGCAGCACAAATATTTGCAGGACGGAGGTATTACGAGGCAGAGGAAGCAACATGACTGGAACACCAGACTTGGAGCCCAGAGCCTTCTCCAAACCGCTGTTTACTTATGACGGGAACTTGGCATGCTCTTTAAGTTCCCTTTGTCTCGGTTCCTTGTCCGTCTCTGCAATAGCAATTAAGATCTAGAGATCAGTTTTTCTAAGTGCTAAGCTCATTATTATTGCTCCTTTGGGGGCAAAACTCCCTTACTAAAGAGGATTAGGGTACCAATTGTCACTTAGTGCTAACAACGTGCAAACTTCTCAAATTCATGTGCTTTTGCTACCTCTGTTGTTGACAAATAGCCATAGTGGCTTGAAAGGATGCACTGCCTAACCGTGCTTTGAATTGAAAATCAGATTTCCATGGGCTTTCTTGCATTAAGGAGAGTGGCATGCTGACTTGAAGTGCCCAAGGCAACAACAGTTGAAAGAATTGACCTGATCCTCCTACCCCTAGCATCCCCATGGGCTTCAGACGGTATGGGACTGATAGAAGCTTTGTTTGCCATGAGCCAACCTGTGAATTATTCCGCTTCACTTGCCCTCTTAAAAGAATAAGCATGATTTTCCAACCAATTATTTCTCAAATGCCTAATCATTAGAAATGTCAGTAAAATAATAATCCAAGGGTGCTTCCTGTTAAATTTCTTAACAACCACATCCTCTGCTAATAAACACCTAGGCCTTTGGCCTCAAGTTTATTTAGCCCAGGATATGGGTATTATTACCTCATTAAGAGGAAACACCCTCAAGATATTATTTAAGTATGTCCAGAAGGAGAAACAGCTGAGTGAAAAGGATGTATAGGCCAGCTACATAAAAATTCACCGGGTAAGGCAGTTTTACAGGGAAGTCAACAAAAATTAGATTTACATTACATAAAGCAATACTTATTTCTTCCATTATAGCACAGAGTTACCTGTGTGTTTGCAGGAATATGCTGAAGGCAGGGAGAGTGAAAGGCCGCGAATTAAGCTTAGGCAGTTCTGAGCATTTAGCAGTATGATGTGAATTGTTGGCTTTGATACTCTCCACCTTTGCTGTTATGCTGGGAACGGTTGGAAATGCTTTGCTTTTCCACTTTGGAAAAGGCAGCTTTTAAATGAAATGTGATGAAGCTGTGCCTATAGCATTGTCCCTTCAGTTCATAGGCTTAAATCTCAGCATGTGGGTAAGTTTTTTGAAGAATCTAAAGCTGGGATATTAAGCATTATTTTCATAGAATCATAGGGGTTGGAAGGGACCACAAGAGATCATCGGGTCCAACCCCCCTGCCAAAGCATCTCCCCAGCTCATATTGCACAGGTCGGTGTCCAGACAGAGCTTGAATCTCTCCAGAGAAGGAGACTCCACACCCCCTGGGCAGCCTGTCCCAGGGCTCCCTCACCCTCACTGGGAAAACGTTCTTCCCCATGTTGGTGCGGAACTTCCTGTGCTCCAACTTGAGGCCATTGCCCCTTGTCCTGTCCCCACAGACCCCTGAAAAGGGGCTGGCTATTTCCCCATGCTTAAGATATTTATAAACATTAATTAGGTTCCCCCTTAGTCTTCTTCTCGCCAGGCTGAACAGCCCCAGCTCATCCAGCCTTTCCTCATAGGGGAGATGCTCCAGGCCCTCAATCATCTTTGTAGCTCTTCTCTGGACTCTTGTATCTTTTTAAATAGAAATCAACTTAAAATAAATTCTTAGGTTCATTTACAGGACCAATTTATATCTTTAAGCAGCGCAGCATCATTTTATATATTTTCCAGATAGGCACATTGTTATTAAAAAAAGTATCCTTTTTCTCTTTTTAAAAAAAAAAAATTAATGATGAAAAAGTGTTGTGGTTTAACCACAGCTGGCAGCTCAGCCCCACACAGCTCCTTGCTCACTATCCTCCTGGCAGGATGGGAAAGAGAATGGGAAGAGTGAAAGGGAGAAAAGTGGTGGGTTAAGATAAAAACAGTTTAATGGGTAAATCAAAAGCCATGCACACAGACAAAGCAAAACCAGGAACTCATTCCCCACTTCCAGTGGGCAGGCAGGTGTTCAGCCACCCCCAGGAAAGCAGGGCACCCTCAACAGTTACTTGGGAGGATGAATGCCATCACTCTGAATGTTGTTCCCCCCTTCCTCCTCCTTCCCCCAGCTTTATGAGCGTGATGCCATATGGTATGGGATACCCCTTGGGTCAGTTGATCTGATTGTGTACCCTCCCAACTCCTTGTGCAGCCCCAGCCTGCTCTAGTGGGGTGGTGTGAGGAGCAGAAAAGGCCTTGGCTCTGTGTGAGCACTGCTCAGCAGTAACAAAAACATCCCAGTGCCATCAACACTTTTTCCAGTGTTGTTCCACAAATCCAAACTGCAGCCCTGTACTAGCTACTAGGAAGAAAATTAACTCTACCCCAGCCGAAGCCAGCACAAAAAGTAACATCAAGCAATTAAATGAACAATAAGTCTTAGTGTTAGATACAGTCCTCAAACCAAAAATGTTTTCTGTATTTTCGATGTATATTAATTTGGAGAGTTATTATTATATAGCAATACTTCAGTGGAACCAGAGACTGAACACATGCTCTCCTTTGCAACTCGTACTTTGAAACATTTTTAAAGATGCTGACTGCACTAAGCACTATGTACAAGGAAAAAAAGTCTAAAGTTTGCAATTCACTTTTAGTGAAACAAGAGCTTGGGAGTCATAAATGGGAATAGAAAATGTTGTGACAAGCTTAGTTCAAAGAGAACTGTATCTGCAGTATACATCCATTCAATGCAATTGATTGAATTTGGCATAGCTGTATGATCAAAAACTCATTTAAAAATACAGGGATAACAATCAGTATCCAATCAGTGATTGATCCCTGTTTCCCAGCTTTGTGCTTAAAACACAGACAGTCAAGTCCATGGCCTCTTACAATGTCCTCATTGACCAAGGGACGAGGCAGAGCCTAGATAAGTTACACACAGTTGGACTGAAACGTGGCTGCACTGCTGGGCTCAAAGTGTTGTGATCAGTGGCATGACGTCCCACCAGACGCCAGTCACCAGCACAGATAAGTTGCCACAATAATTTCATATATTTACTTACAAATATTAAGTATTACAGTAATTACCCACAATACTTGACTCATCCACAGCCAAAGATCCATTCTGTACTAGAATCAAAGCCATGACAGAGGGCTTCTGAAAACTATTTTGTCACACCTGTCACATATAGTGACTCCACAAAGGTTCCACTCAACAAGCAACAGCAAAAACCCCTTGGTACTGGATGTGTTTAAAGAAAAAAAGGGTAGATGAGGTCCTTAGGGATATGGTTTAGCATAGGACAGGATCGGTTGGACTCAAGGATCTTAAAGGTCTTTTCCAAACTAGCGATTCTGTGATTCTGTATTCACACAACTACTGCTCCCCCATTTTCAACCACAGCTCACTCACAGCTCCCCAGCCAGAAACCACGTCCCACATCCTCCTCAAGCATTTGGAAAACAGATAAAACAGGTAACACTAAACTGGCACAGGTTCCCTATGCCACGTCACTGACAGAACCACGGCAACTTTACCCTTGTTTTGTTGCAGGTATGAGGATGACTGTTACTACAAAGAAGAATATCATGATGATAACAGCTCCAAATGTTTTTTACAAAGATTATTTTACACAAGGCCCAGGTCCAGTAAAAAAAGCATCCCACACAGAATAAACATGCAGATTTGCTGCCAAAGGTCATCTTGTTGTCAGACTAGCACATCATTAAGGATGAATGGCTCCGTCATTCCTGGAGTTCCCTGTGAATTTCCCTGTGATTCTTACTGAATCACAGAAGCTCCCAAGCTATACAGTGTGAAAACAGACACCTAGTAGAACCCATTCATCAATAAAAACACAGAATTTTCCTTCCTGATTTTTAAACTTAAGAGGATTAAAAATATTCCATAAGTATGGGGCTTTTACTTTCTCTTCCCCTCCTTGTCTAACGGAGCCTCTCACGCAATGATAAACATAGCCATCATAATTCTTAAGTTCAAATCTGTTCCCATTTCAGTAAAATAATATTTAAAAAAAATAAAAATTCCACATATCTTGTGGAGCCTTCTGCCAGCTTTCCAGGGTTATTTTGTACACAGCTGTCATAGAAAAAAAGACAAACAGATAGACTTTGAAAAGAAAAGCTATTGTGGTTTACATCTCATAATGTTCCAAAACTGAAAAATAAAATTTGACAGTATTCAACTTTTTTCACACTGGCACATAAAAACCAAACAGTATTGGAGCAGAGAGACAACCCAGGAACAACTCTCATGGACTTTGAGAAACCCAGCAGCATCAGAGATGACAACCATCAGCCAGAAGCAGCTGAAAAGGACAGCAAGGGAAAATGAGACAGAAAATAAAGCTGATTAATTTGAGACACCCAAAAGATTCCTGGAAAGGACTGGGCACCGTGCCTGCCCAGTTTAGGGAAGACCCAGGTGCTGATGGCTATCCTGGCACACATGAAAACCTCATCGACTGGCCATTGAGGAGGAGAATGCCAGAGGCTGGGCAGAGCAAGCAGAGAAAAGCTGGATTTGCAAAAGCAGAGGTTCCACTACGGGCAGAGGAACCAGCAGCCCGTAGAGCTCTGATCTCTTCCTGATCAGCATGTATGGCATTAGGGGCTTGATAGAAGTTTTCTCAAGCTACATCACCTTCTTCCCAAGTGTTCTTCTCCAGACCCACACAGACAAGTTCTGTAAGCAATAACACCGTTATCCATGGATGGAATATGACCGCAGGCAAAGGATATTCAGAAAAACCCAATTTAAACCACAGTCCAGCATAAATGCAAGTAACAAACAGAGTAAAAGTGTCATTTTGAACAGAGGACAGAAAAGCACTGTGGAGATTGTATCAAAACAAACATGCTTTAATAACACCTGCCTCTTCAACACCTGCCTCCATTTCTCCCCTACCCACCCCCAACCCCAAAAAAAGAGGAGATCACTGCAGATAAAATGGTTGTGGTTTGATGTTAATGCCTCAACTGCCAAATAATAAAAGCCCAGACATTTAAGAATAAAAGCACAGTTTTTAAAAATCAATCAAGTTTTGAAAACAAGGTTTCAGGTAGCTTGGTCACGTTGTTCACTTTTCTAATGCAAAATGCTGGAAAAAAGTTCTAGCTATATTGAAAAGAAGACCTCTAATGTAGTTATCCCTGTAATATAGGATGCTATGAAATGATGCAAGCTCCTAAACTTTTTATTTAAAACAGAAAGAGCATGAATTTAGCAGGCAGCTGATGCTAAATAATTCACAAGCAATGCTTTTATTTTCTGAGACCCTAATTTTCTGCCAATTTCTGCAAGAGTTGTTGAGAGAGTGCCATGATATGACCAGATGTGAATTTTACATGGATGTCAGCATGGGCTCTTAGGGTAGCACTGCCCCTTAAAGACAGCAAAGAACTATGTCAGGCAAGTTTTGGAGGAGATCTTAAGACATCCTCTCTCAACTACTACAAAGGATGTCTGCTCTGTAGCTGTAGCACTACAGATTATGACTGTTCTGCTTACTGCATTAGTTTACTAATTATCTCAACAATTTTACTAAGTTATTTATCATTCAAGATGTTCTTGAAGATCCTGCAGCATTTCTTCAGAAGTTTCAATGCAAAGCAGAGCACGTAACAGGCACACAGAGCCTGGCATGCTGTAATACATTCAGATCCAGCTAAGAAATCAGCATTTTGTATATATAAGCACTTTTGGCCTTTGTTTTCAGTTTCTGAACATGTTATGATTCAACAGGAATGAAGTCAGGCAACACAAGGGGATGCCCGGACAATCTTATTGACAGGCAGTTTTCTGCCAGGGCATGTTGTTACTATTGCTGGTTAACTGTGATGCAATTACTCAATGCAGTGATCATATCATATATATATATATATATATATATATATACATATATGTGTACATTAATATATAAATAGCCATGATGTAGAAGGAAAACAGGTTGGAAAAAGAGAAAGAAACCTTTGAAACTAGAAGAGAGAAAACCACCCAAGCACAGCAAAGCTCTGAACTCAGGAATTACAGAATCACAGAATCGGAGGGACCTCGAGAGATCATTGGGTCCAACCCCCCTGCCAAAGCAGCTCCCCAGCTCATATTGCACAGATAGGCATCCAGACGAGTCTTGAATCTCTCCAGAGAAGGAGACTCCACACCCCCTGGGCAGCCTGTCCCAGGGCTCCCTCACCCTCACTGGGAAAAAGTTCTTCCACATGTTGGTGCGGAACCTCCTGTGCTCCAATTTGCAGCCATTGCCCCTTGTCCTGTCCCCACAGACACTGAAAAGGGGCTGGCCATTTCCCCCTGCATCCCCTGCCTAAGATATTTATAAACATTAATTAGGTCCCCCCTAAGACTTCTTTTCTCCAGGCTGAACAGTCCCAGCTGACTCAGCCTTTCCTCATAGGGGAGATGCTCCAGGCCCTTAATCATCTCCGTAGCCTCCTCTGGACTCTCTCCAGGAGGTCCCTGTCTTTTTTATACCAGGGAGCCCAGAACTGGTATATCGTAAGAGAGATGTAACCGAGTCCCAGAGGACAACTCAAAATTCACTTTCTGCCTGCCACTGCTTTCTCTCAGAGGTTCCATAGCTTGCAGCATTTCAAACAAGCAGCATTGTTTGGTTTTATTTAATTAAAAAAAAATCAATACAAAACATTGGCAAAATGCAGGTCATCATGTGGGGAAAAAGAGCTGCATCCTGGCTCTCCCCTCTATTCCTTCATCATTGCTGACCAGACCCTCAGCCCTCAAACTGTGGAACAAGGCATTAGCTAGCACAAGAAGCATCAGTGGAATCTAAGTCTGAAATGAGGGGTTTTAAATAATGAACTGATGCTTTCTGTCGCAAGAACTGCAAAACACAAAAACAGGTCCACCCTTCTCTTGTCCCACACATCCATTTTGTGGATGCCTACAATCAACAAGTTCAGGTTTTCTTGCACCCTCAAATAGGCTGACTTCAAAGCTGACCCTCCTGGCAGCGAGGGACCTAAAGGATGCTGAGGAGTGAGCTGAAGCTCAAGGTTTTGCTACCTGTGCTCCTCCCTGCCTGAGCAGCACCCACCTCTGGCAGCCTCCAGGTCAGCATTCCCTGTCCCAGAGGGAATGGCATGTTTGTAAACTAACCAGCAAAGAGGAATAAGCCAGACGCTTACATCACCTGGCAGATGTGTTTCTCAAGCACACAAGTTCATTTAAGGCTTTTTCATGGCATGTGTTGACCCAAGCCCAATAAATAAATGACTAAGTAAATAAAGGGGG
>VZTU01003608.1:113184-172732 GCA_013400835.1 Zapornia atra | reverse complement strand
CCCCCCTCTCTCTTTATGTCTGGAAGCGAGCCCTTCTGTAATACTATAGCTACTGGCAGCACAGCAACACATAATAACATGGTAGCAACACATAAAACTGTCAGTCTTCAATGGAAATAGATGGTTAGGCTGAGGGGGTAAACAGACTAAATCAATTTGAACACGCATGTTAAGGACTGTGAAAGGGCAGAGTTTAGTGCTGCTAAGCTGGAAAACATTTGTCTCTGTCTCGTTGTATTTCCCTGCCACTCAGCGGCATCCACCCACAGGCCTCTCACTTGGCTCCAGTCAGACTCCATGGCTGATTAATGGCAGCTGGAGGTGTCCAGTAATTTCCTCACCTAATAATAAACTACAGCCCAAAACAGGGGTTCCCCTCAGGCCCACATTTAACATAACTCTACTTAGTACCAGGGGAAAGCCAATTACCATGTGTCTGCTCACATCTTTGAGATGATACACATTTAAGTAGCTTTGAGAGGCTACTTGGTTGACTTTGGGCACATCATCCTTGTCTGTGGCAGGGTAAGCAAAGCTCAGATCGCATCCACATCACTCTGACACAGGGATCACACAAGGGAAAAATAAAAGGGGAGGTGGGGAAATTAAAAAAAAAAAATTAAAAATGCCATCCTTGCAATGGCAAAATAGTTCCCTCTAACAAATCTTTATGGCAACACGGCCCTAAAAACAGAGGGACTTTCTTTCTCTTATCCTAATCCCAGGGTCACCACCACACACAATAACAATTTCAGTGGCTGAGGCTGAAGCAATCAGTCTGGCTCACCACTTCCTACCCAAGGGTGCCCAATAAAACATTTTATATGAAGGCACATCCTCAACAAGAACTTTTCCAGATTTTGTTAGCAATTAAAGGAAAGCCTTGCTACTAAAAGAGTTGCATGGATTTGTGTTTTTAGTATTAAGACCACAAAGGTAGCATTGTTTACACAGGATATTATATTAACTGCATAATATTACCTCTACATTCATAACTATACTGGTTTAATGGTCAATCATTCATGCAAGGTGAAATAATTTTCTTTTTAAAGGTTACTTAAGTAGCATCTCTGCTGCTGTACTGCTGCTTGAGTAAATAAGGCACAGAGATCTGGCCGTTGATAGTTGATAGGAGGATTCAGAACATGAAATTGCCTATCAATCCTTCGACTGGTGGCCATTTAGAACATAAAAACACATCAAAAGATAGGATTATTCCTTGTGTACCTAGAGGACCCCCTTGTAGCCCACTCCTCCACTCACCAATGGTATGAATTTTCCAGTACTTCATTCCACAGTTTCTTTCTCCCAGGAGACAACTGTGAAGTCATGAGTTTAGAAATACTAGCCATGCCACATGTGACAGGTATTTATCTATACAGCATAGCAGCTTTGACATAAGCAAGAGTAATGCTGCAGATCGTGACACCAGAGATTTCTAATGTGCATTTATACAGATACAGATATGTGAAAGAAATAACATGCAATTAGATACTTTACAAATACTGGAATTATATTCAGTTTATACTGTCCTGCAAAAGGGAGGAAAGAAGGCTGAGCATCCCAGTTTCTTGGTGAATGTGCTATCACAAGCTACAGAGGTGCCAACAGCTTTGCAGCAGTACTTCCTTGCTATAGGGATGGGATATACTTGATGCCAAAAAGGAAGCAAATCCTGTTCCATGCTGTTTGACAGGTCTTGTTAATACCTGCAATTCATAATCTCCATAAAAATTTGACAAGGAAAAAAGTGCATGTGTTTATGCACACATGAATGTGCTTCTCCACAGGACCAAATCTAATTAATGTGTGGACACTGAGGAAAGACTGACAGACACACAGACCATTGCTGGCAATGTCTGGTCACACAGGCAACTGCTGGCACTTGGGGATTTAAAGGTAATATAATGATTTCTTCAAAAGTCTTACAACAGCTTGGGAGGAAACTGATTTTCCAGACATCTGCACAAATGGATTTTCCATTCTCTTCAAAGGTTTTTTCCTATCCCTCCCTGAGGCACAGGTCATCAGAAAGAAAGTTAAGGCAGGTCTGGATATCGCTTTTGAGCTATCCCTTACACAGAGGGAATGTAGTTTCAGTCACAGATGTCACTACATAGAGCCATGCAACATGCTAGAAACTGAGTGAGGAGAAAGCAGTGAACATGGAAACAAAGCAGACAGCAAAGGCAATGCGACAGGAATTGGTGTTTTCCATCCTGTTCAAGCTAAGCCATTTCACTGCAGGGGCTGGCTCTAACCAGTAAATTATAAGCAAGGCCAACTTCAAGCAAGGCTTGAAGGGTTAGGAGAAGAAAAGCTGGTTTTATCAAGCAACAAAACATTTCAGGGCCCTCCTGGAGAGAGTTCAGAGAAGGGCTACAAAGATGACTAAGGGCCTGGAACATCAACCCTATGAGGAAAGGCTGGGTGAGCTGGGACTGTTCAGCCTGGAGAAAAGAAGACTTAGGGGGGACATAATTAATGTTTATAAATATCTTAGGCAGGGGATGCAGGGGGAATTGCCCAGCCCCTTTTCAGTGTCTGTGGGGACGGAACAAGGGGCAATGGCCTCAAGTCAGAGCGCAGGAAGTTCTGCACCAACATGGGGAAGAACTTTTCCCCAGTGAGGGTGAGGGAGCCCTGGGACAGGCTGCCCAGGGTGTGTGGAGTCTCCTTCTCTGGGGATATTCAAGCCCTGTCTGGATGCCTCCCTGTGCAATATGAGCTGGGGAGCTGCTTTGGCAGGGGGGATGGCCCCGATGATCTCTCGAGGTCCCTTCCAACCCCTACGATTCTGTGATGCTGTGATTTTCTCATTTTTTTCACCCTGCTACTGTACTCGAAGCCAAGACTCGAGTGTAGGAGTCTACATCTCTCAAACAGGTATCCCTGCCTAACATCTCTGTAGTCGTGTTACTTTTCCCATTTCGAAATCCTACATACATGGCAAATTGTGTCAATGAATTAGGAATTACAGGGCTACAGTGGGCCCTGTCTTCTGCAGTCACAGAATTTCATTTAGAACCACAAATTTCTTAAATTCTAGGCCAGGTGACAGATGATCTCTTCTGAAGACACAGGCAAGTTTCTTTTCTAAGAATATCCTCATCTTCCTGACTAGTTAGGAGACTCTGTCCCATGTTGGACAGCAGAAGGGAGATACAGACACAAGCGTAATACAGTCCCAAATGTGCCTCAAGGGTATAGCTATTTTGGTTATGTTTATCTCAAGAACAAGCAACCTGGACTGTTTAAAATCACATAACTAAGTGGCTTCCTCATGCAAATTGCAATGGCCTCACTTTTAGAAGTTACAGAAGGGCTTGCAAATGAGCTGTATAATTAGCATCAACCAGTGTGATAACTGAATCTGATGAGCACTCTGACATTGCCAACAATGTAGAATTACGGTGGCTTTTTACGAACACTTACCATGTTGTGTTTTATATTAAAGAGTAATAAATATTTTTCCATACATATCAATTATATCTTTTACTTATATGTAAAATAAATGCTTTGCTTTCTTCACACAAGAGAAACATTAATACACTTCGAACTTTTCTTCCAATGTCAAACCCCCTGCTTCACTGTCCTTGGTCTTTGAGGTGCTCAGGGATATCGTTTAGTACAGGATGGGTAGGGTTGGGCTCGATCTCAAAGGTCTTTTCAAACCTTGTGATTCTGTGATTCCCTGGTCACATCTCACACCTTGGCTCATGGAAAAACAATTCTCTTTATTGCAGCTAACATTGCTGTGTCACCTTCACAGTGGTGGTTGCCTCAGCTTTGGTCCTGGGAGTCTCAGACTAATTTCCTGAGTTTCACAAGTTGGGATGTTTGCACCTATGTCAAAGCATGTCTTTCCCTTGGGGAGTTTTGTTTGGAAATACACCATTTATTTGTACCAACAGTTTTTAGCTGCTATTACCATAAACTTATATTTTTATCAGCATACATGAGGGTATGAGATGACAGGCTTGTGACGTGCTTTGTGGTCAGTAGTAGTCAATCAATTAGACCAAACACAATAGGAAAAAAATCTTAGGCAAGTGCTTAGGACACATGGTTAAAAAAACATATTTTTCATCTCAAAACTGAATAAGCCATTTGATTTTTTTTCCTGTCAAGATATATACCTGTAAAAGTATAGAAAAAAAAAACACCTCACCTTCTCAGTTACCAGCAAAAGATGGGGAAAAACCCACTAAAACCCAACTTTTGTCAGAAAGTTTCCTGTGCCTTTTTTTTTTTACTGCCAGTAATATTTGACTAAAATACTCCCAACTGCAAAACTCTGCAGTAAAAGTTCTGACCTGTTAATTTTGCCCACACTGAGGCAGCTCTGTAACAGCTGAACAACTGCAGATAAAGTTCAAGCCTGACTTACTTTTCTCTCCAACTCTACCTTTCCCTGATTACATAAAATTCTGTGTTCTTATGAAATTACTTCATTAAGTCAGATCACAGCTCCTCTGTGGCTTCTTACAGCTAAATCCACAGATCCAACTATTGCCACCCCCGTTCTATTGTGGAAGACAAGAAGATACAGTGATTACTGTTAGTCAGGCAACAGAGAGATCTCTCTCATTACCCATCAGTGCCTAAGTGAACCCAAAATCTTCATGGTCACATCTGTAGCCTACTGCATAGGCCACATAAGTCCTCTATAAACCAGAAAGCATTTACAGGGTGAGTTGTATCATCTGTTATACCAAATGCTATGTTGGAAAAAAAACCAACAAAACTATTCCAGGCACAAAAGTCTTCCTTAAGTTCTTGTGAGGTGGTTTGGGTTTTTCCCCCCCCCCCAAAAAAAAAAAAATCTACCAAACTAATAAAATCTATTTCTCCCTTCTAATCTTTCCTCCCAAATATCCTTTAAACATCATAGCTATAGTCTTTTTCTATATTATCCTGTGTCTCCTTCTCTATCCAGTGAAACCTAACCAGCATGTCTTGCAAAAACTTGTTGCAAAGCTACCTCTGCAGCCACATCCAAATCCCTTCTGAAACAACTCTTTTGCCATTAGGACTGCTAAAAACAAAGACTGCTGATGTGCTGTGACAGCTGGTCTGCCTCTCCCTGGACGTCAGTTGTCTGCTACAAAAAGCCAGCAGAAACGGTTTTGCCATTATTTGCTTTTCTGCTTTTGCATCTAGCCCAACAAGCCGCTGGTTCATGACCCAGGTTCCTAAGCAATATCAAACAAATAATATTAAGAAAGGTAGCCTGTACGTGGGCTGTGCAGTGTGTGTGGACTACACCTTACATCCTTTGGATTATTTTTTTTTCTTAAGGGCAACAATTTTTGAGTTTAAAGACAAAGGGTTCTTTGACAATTTCGATGGAATTGCTGAAGAGGTGATCTTCAACCTTAAAGAGTCTTCTCCTCACTAAAGAGAGCTAAGGGCTAAAATCTCAGCACTGAGTTGAATCTACCTCAGAGATGGATGCAGGCTTACATCGGTTAATTTTATGTACTACAGCTCTCGTTTACAAGCCTGCTTTTGAACTCGGGGATCTTGCAAAGCTGGATTGGGCCCGCAAGGGGCTGAGCTCCTTAATGACCTCTCCGACTCCTTCAAACGCATCCCCGAAAGCCATAACACTACCCCTTCTGTGCCAGGATGACGTGTTCCCATACTACAGAAGGAGAAAACAAAGTTCGAAAGAGAAAGGAAAGCTGCTCTCCTGTCAGAGCCTCGGCTTATCTCAGCAGCCCCCTATTTTTAACTCGATTGCAAACGATATCTGTGATCAAAGGGCCAGAACCCCCGGAGGAGCTTAGGTGAACAGCGTGGTGGCCGCAATTCTTCACGATGATTTGTAAGCAGGAAAGGACTTTTGACATGAAAGACAGCTTAAACAGCGCAAGAATAGCAATAAACCAGCTGTAAAATGCTTAACATTGCCCTTGAACTAATGCAAATTGTTCCAAACAATTTTCTTTTTCTTTTTTCTTTTTTTTTTGGTCTTTTTTCTTTTTTTTTTTTTTTTCAGTCCCTGGGTGCCCTGCTGGGACATTTAAACAGTCACATGCTCGCCATACAAAAGCCTATATAAGTGGGGAAATACAGTGTACTAATGTGTTTAGAATAAGGGAACCAAACAAGAGCCACAATTCAGATCCGCTGCCTTCCTTTCTTTTATTCCAGAAAGTGTTCATTAATGACAAGTCTTGTTTTGGATACTGACTGAGCTTCCAGAGAGAAACGTAGAAGGGTAATTTATTGGCTTAAAAATACTCAATTAAGCTATTGAACAGATAGTTAACAAAGTACGTAAAAACCCGGAATACTCTGAAAGTAAATTAGTTGGGTCACTGAATAGATTAGGTGTTTAGAAAAGGGCAGCATTTACTTTCTGAACTTCAGCAATATTAAAGGAGGGCAATAATGTTTGTTTACAGAAATCATGTTCCAAGGGAGTGCTCTCTACCGTGATTATACAAGTCTTACAGAATCCTTTAACATCACCTTAAAGGCTTTCTTTTTTTACTTCTTTTTTTTTTTCCCCACATGGATCTAAAGCAGATAGTTCATTTTAAGCAATGACACATACCTTTATCGCCAGAAATTAGTTATAATATTTTTAAAAGTTCCAATATGGAATAAAATATAACCACACAATAACTATAGATAGGAAAGACTAATGAGATCACCAGTTCCATTTGCATAAATGTTGAGTACTGGGATAGCTCTGTAAGGTAGATTCTATCAGCTTTTCAAAAAGCACAGGTAACTAGAAGCTGTTTGGTATGCATGTGTGTGTTTAACAAATTAAAATACTCCAGTACATCTGCTCTCTTGTTTCTACTTCCTGACAATGCTTGTGGCTTTAAAACATCACCATGTTTTCCCCCCTCAAAATCTTTTTCACTCCTCCCACACTGTTCCCTAGGTCACTGTAAAAAAAAATATTCTCAAGAAATTAAGAAATATATTGATTAAAAAACGACCAGTATTTCAAAGACCACTTCAGTACACATTTAACTCAGCTGGAAGAAAGCAGGATTTAGCTGGAAGTTTACTGTCAAACCACATCCAAACCTGCAGAGCTGATTTTGAAGGGGAATTGATGGAGAGGACCTAACACTTTGTAGATGTTTGAAAGGGCTGCACTGGCAAATTGAGAAAGGCAAATCAGAAATAAGAGTAATTAAAAAAAATATTGTTTACTTTTAATTACAGCTAAAAATAAATCTGAAGAGCTTGATCTAAGCTTAAATTCAGAAAAACTTCTCATCCAACACTGTGTTAATCATTTTATACTGTATCTTAACTCTTAGGACAACGAGGCTCATAAAAGCCCATGATCATAGGTACTTTCACAACCCCTGGTAGTTTTCAATTTCCCTAATTCCCACCATCCATCAAATTAACCTCAGAACAGTATGGTAAGAAACACCATACTTGAACTCTACAGGTGAGGAGCAGGAAGAGAGAGCTGGGCATCCATGGTCATGAATACTCTGTTTGTGACCAGCCCAGCAAGTGACCTCAGGAATCCTTGTCCCAGTACATCCAGTCACATTTCTTCCAATTTCATCCTCTGGGGATTTCTCTGACGATGACAGGATGTGCACTCTTGCTAGTGGTGTACTGTGTGGGAACCTCTTCAGCTCTTATTTCTGGTGACACTGTAACCCCTCACTGGCGACACTAAACACACAGACCTTGGAATTGTTTAAACTTAGGGCTGTTTGGGGTCCTGTGTACAACCACAAAGTAAAGCAGCTGAAATGCTTTTCAACTCTCGAATATGATGCCAGTGACATAGAGTTGGTTAATATTTTAAGACTCATGTTAGTGTTTCTTTAATTCCAATGATCTCATACTCAGTTAAAAACCCCTATTGTTCTACTTTATGTAAATTTTCAATGACTTAAGAAAAGCTGGAAACATTTTACTGACTTTCCTTATTTTCCCATCTTATCATTTATTTTTTTCCACAGATCTGTTATGAAGTAGCTATTAAATTTGCAAAGTTTTACAGCACCTCACCCAATGAGCAGGGAAAAAACAACCTCCCAGCTCTGTCTCTGTTTTTCTTAAGACTAATTTTTTCAAGTGTTAGGGGTTAATAACACTTATTTCATCCCTTGCTTGGATCTAATAAAAGCAGTGGGGCATAACATTCTGTAAAACCAGGCAATAGAGGAAATAACACTAATGTTAACCTCTAACATAAATGTAGTGGTAATTACCCTGGTCTACTTTTAAAATGAATGCCTTTTGTAGTCTCCCAAGTGGCATGGGAAAAAAACCTCGTGCATTCTAGGCAGCCACCAGTTTCCTGCAGCAAGAGCAATCGATGTTTTCCATTCCTTTCTGAGCCATAGAGCAGAGCGACAAAGATGTCACCCAAAGGACTGTCAAACTGTTGCAGACATAGAATCACAGAATCGTAGGGGTTGGAAGGGACCTCCAGAGATCATCGGGTCCAACCCCCCTGCCAAAGCAGCTCCCCAGCTCATATCGCACAGGTCGGCGTCCAGAAGGGGCTGGAATATCTCCAGAGAAGGAGACTCCACACCCCCTGGGCAGCCTGTCCCAGGGCTCCCTCACCCTCACTGGGAAAAAGTTCTTCCCCATGTTGGTGCAGAACTTCCTGTGCTCCAACTTGCAGCCATTGCCCCTTGTCCTGTCCCCACAGACCACTGAAAAGGGGCTGGCCAATTCCCCCTGCATCCCATGCTTAAGATATTTATAAGCATTAATTAGGTACCCCTTAGTCTTCTTTTCTCCAGGCTGAACAGCCCCAGTTCTTTCAGCCTTTCCTCATAGAGGAGATGCTCCAGTCCTTTAATCATCTTCGTAGCCCTTCTCTGGACTCTCTCCAGGAGATCCCTGTCTTTTTTATCCCAGGGAGCCCAGAACTGGACACAATACTCCAGGTGGGGCCTCACCAGGGCAGAGTAGAGGGGCAGGATCACCTCCTTAGAGCTGCTGGCCACACTCCTTCTGATGCATCCCAGGATCCCATTGGCCCTCTTAGAAATAGCAATCCCTGGTCACTACCTTCAAGGTATTACGTACTTAAAAATGCAGAGACAGCTTTCTGGCAGAAAAGAACATTTTGCCTGCTTTGCCCTCACCTAACATTTCAAATCAGAGTCATTACTTAATACCATCAAACCCAAAAAAGATCCTTGCCTATTCCTGCTAATGGTATTAATTTTATCAAAGGCATCAGATACACTTCTCAATAAAGGCATTCTGTATTCTCAGCTATCACTTTTTGAACTCATAGGTAAACACATCCACACAAATAGAATTTTTTTATCCAGACCTATTAGGTCCAAATATGCTTCAGCAGATGGGAAGCAAGATTCCCTATGGATACAGGAAGGAAGAGGCTGGAAAGTGGAATGCTGTTTGGGGTTTATCAGGTTCCTGGAACCAAACGCTAACTATTTAGAAAGGAAGAGGAGAGGGGAAGCTGAAATAGGGCTAAAGTCTGTGAGGTTATTCAACCAGAGGACCCTATGACCAAAGCTGTGGAGCAACTCAAAGAGGGCAGCAGGGCTGCAGTTGCCTATCAGACAGGAGGCAGGGGAAGCACTTCGAAGGGCTTTATGGACTCTATTCTGTTGTATAAACATAAGCCTTTAGAGCCACTCAATATCCCCACCTGGCTTCAAATTCTCCCTCTCCATAAGAGCACGGACCTACCATAGAGCCCATGTCAGATATCCCAACCTAATAGGATATCAAGGATAAAAAAAAAGTCACCGTTCAGCAACTGAACAGAGACCAAAATATGTCACTACAGCAATTTGTATGGTTCTCTGGTTTATTGCCCTTTTTACCACTAGAGCTTCTTAAGCACTCAGAAGGCAGTATTTGTTTGTAATGATACTGTTGTAGTTTTTGGGCGTCACCTAGAACTCAGGACCACAGTTCTAAAGAAACACTCTCATGCCTCTCTCAGGCTTGGAATGACTAAACAGTGGCCCTATTTGGTTAACAAAAAAGTGATGTGCTCTGACAACACGCTGCAATTCTCCAGAACAGTTAGTCTATTTCCCTTTCTCCACAAATCCTCTTACTACCTGTAAATGACCACCAGACAATCAAGAGTTCTGAATCAGATGCCAAGTTTTTACTTGACAGATACAACCTAATGACTGAGGAGGATGATCAAGAATACTGCAGGATGTTCGTTCATACTGGGAATCTTCTCACTATAAGCATTAAACAGTAGAAACAGAAAAAGTTGAGTGCAGGGTGATGGTGATCGTCACCCTATTGGCAAGGACTTCTCAAGATGATGTTTCCAGGAGTACTTGTTCAAGCAAATTAGAGGGAAAACATACAACAAAGTAAACAAAACCAACACAGCCTAGTGTGTAGCTTCTGCAGAAAGGCTAAGACTTGAAATGAAAAATGAGGGCATAAGATTTTGAGTTACATCCCCAACTTCTCTGAGTGACTCTGGATATGAAGTCAAAATGAAGGAAAGTGCATATGCATCCATTCCTCCCTGAGCTACCTGATATGGAAGGAGACCGAGCCTGTTTGCTGTGCTGCCACACTAATACTCTTCAGACACATTACATTCACTAAATTCTTTTCTAATAAGGCAAGACAGCAGAGTTCTTTTCTCTTGACATTTATGAAGCCTGCAAAGTGGAAACAATCAGTACTTTGTCAACACCTGACATTTAGCCTGACCTTTTTTTCATAATTATATTAGAAGGCTAGACTAGACCCCAGAACATTTGGAAACCAGCTGGATTTATAAACATAAAATGTACTTAAAGTCCACTATGCTCAACTGAACCAGTTCAGAGTTGATTCCTCAAATTTAGCAGAGATATTCACAAAATAGCAGCATTGTAAGGTAGCTTTTAAGGAAATGGACCCACGGTCTGTACATAAAATATAAGTACAAATGTAATTTTTCCATCACCATCCTCTCAAACCGACTTGACTACTTGACCCACAATTGTAAAAGGAAAGCAGAGTTTTCTGAGAGCTTTGCAGAAAGTCCTCAGGACCTTTTCAGGACATCACATCTTCCTAACCTAACACTCTGATAAACTGCTCTAGAGGAAAAAAAATATTCATTTAGATGGACTGATTTTATCATATTGGTCTACATATTTTACTTATTTCATAACTCAGCCATATTTGGAGGTTTCCTGCAAGGCATACTTGAGTGGAAATGTGACGTCCAACAGCTACACTATATACAGGAACTCAGTATGCCTGTCTGCATTTTCATCATTTTAATGATTTGAACACAGCAGTGCAGATACCATCCCCCTCTTCCTCATAGATTTTTCACTGTCTTCCATAAGGAAAGCTGTAGTCTGATTAACTCAGTCCTTTACAACATTGCCATTTACTGTGCTATCGGCTGTGCCTTTCCAGACCTTCCTTGTTGATCAGGGAAGGCTTGCCACTAACTACCCTGTGGGAAAGGGAAAGGAAGACAACCTGTATTGGAATCAAGGGTTTCCCCACAAAGCATAGGAAGAGCTATGCCCCAAAAATGTATTTGAACAAAACAATCATTCTGATGCAAGAAAAACAGTATTATTGTAGTCAAGCAGCTATGAAAGACGGTATTCTGCTGTACCTGCTGTGAACAAGGTCCCTGCTTTAATTATGTCTGAAGCTTGATGGCAAATATCCAATCCCCAAGTGAAGGGGAAAAAGGGAACCAGTTTTTTTTTTTCCATTCATTTAGTTGGCTGATTATTCTGAGTCTTTGACACTTTGACCTTTTGTTCTTTATGAATGTGCCCTGGGTATACCTATAGGGTCAGCTTAGGCTGACTGAGAGCAGTTAAATCTGGCTTTGTACAGTGCTTTAAATGCTCTCCACAACGCTCAATGTCTGCCTCCTACTCTCACTTTACTCCAGCACTGAGACACCTCCTTCCTAGCAATAGGAGAGAGCTGGGAACTGGTTCTATTACAAAAGCAAAGGTTTTTCTTCATTACAAAACACAAGCACAAGCCTGACTTGTGCCTCTAAGGAAACTCTGTGTCCAGAAGGCAGCTACTGCCAGCTTTTGGGGCAGACCTCTCATAAATGGATTCTGAAACTACGACAGAGAGAGTAAAAGGAAAGGAAAATTCAGGACAAGATGCTTTAGAATGCATTGTTTCAAAAGCCTAATTACACTGAAGGTTTTCAATCCTAAATATCAACTGCACATTATACATTTGAGATACTGTTCAAACATAATTAAAACTCTCCTAAATCAAGCTGACAGGAGACACACCGACAAACTCTAGCAAAGCAATCAAAAGATATAAGTATAGGAAATCACAGGCTGTTTTTGCTACTGATGTTACCCATTCTTTCCTTCTGCTGGATACACAAGAAACCTGGGAAATAAAGTTCTCAAATCAGCACCAGACTTGGATGGCTAAAATTAGGCCATACGAAGAAGCTGTGAACAGAGCCCTTGAAGCTATAAGTAAGCACAGTCTGTTTGGTAGGAGTCCCATTATATCCACGTTCAGAAAAGAAAAATGCAGGACATTCCCTAACACACACACAGCAGAACTGCTAAGCATAAGCCTTTGTAGAAGTCTCTTCTGACTAATGTACTTTCTGTGATCCCCAATCTAAGACCAGTAAGATTTGTGTGTTCCTAACATTATTGGAACAGGAATTGTGGATGCTGATCATTCCTCCTTCACTTTCTATTTTTGCTCATTCCATTTGTGTTTTCTCCCCTGCTTGTTACAATCTCTGGGAGAAGAGCTTCTTGAGAGCAGCCCTGCTGAGAAGGACTCGGGGATTGTGGTGGATGAGAAACTTAACATGAGCCAGCAGTGTGCTCCTGCAGCTCACAAGGCCAATGGGATCCTGGGCTCCATCAGCAGAGGGGTGGCAGCAGGGACAGGGAGGGGATTGTCCCTCTCTACTCTGCGCTCGTGAGGCCCCAGCTGGAGTCCTGTGTCCAGATCTGGGGCCCCCAATACAAGAAAGATGTGGAACTGTTGGAGAGGGTTCAGAGGAGCCACGAAGACGATTAGAGGGCTGGAGCACCTGCCCTACAAAGAGAGGCTGAGGGAGCTGGGCTTGTTCAGCCTGGAGAAGGCTGCGGGGGGACCTCATTGCTGCCTGCCCAGTGCCTGAAGGGAGCTTATAAGCAGGAGGGGATTCAACTTTTTAAAAGGATAGACAATGGCAGGACAAGGGGGAATGGATTAAAACTAAAGGAAGGAAGGGTTAGATGAGATATTAGGGGGAAGTTTTTTTACAGAAAGAGTGGTGAGATGCTGGAACAGGCTGCCCAGAGAGGTAGTGGATGCCCCAGCCCTGGAGGTGTTTAAGGCCAGGTTGGATGGGGCCCTGGGCAACCTTGTGTAGATCCAGGCCTGGAGGTTGGTGGCCCTGCCTGTGGCAGGGGGGTTGGAACTCTATGATCCTTGGGGTCCCTTCCAACCCAGGCCATTCTATGATTCTATGATCTCTGGGTATTTCAGCCTCCTTTATTTCCATTACAGTCAGTGTATGCAGAGGACCTGGATACTTCCACTCACAAGGGTATTCAGAACAGAGGTGAGCAGTTGCAGCCATGCCAGTGTGACTGATTTGATGCAATTTATCTTTAGTGTGTAAATAAACTCCTAGCCCTTATCCTGATAAGAGCCCCACAAATAAACAAATACATTAGTACTCTAGGTTATATGCCAATATGCTCCCAAAAGCAACTGGCTGCTGGGAGAAATCCATTACCTGACAAACTGATGAACCACAGATACAATAATTGACATCAAAATGTAAGCCAAACAGCCTGGTTTCTCAGTCAGTTAAATAAGAGTTAGACTGTTCAAAGCCTTCTGGGGAAGCTGAGATGGAAGTCCATGTACGATCCTATAGCTGGTTTGTGGCATGACCAGACACTATTCTGTAGCACGAAAGAGAAGAGGATGCTACATTTGATTCAGAAGCGTTATGATCAACAGGTATACAACTCACAATGAAAGGCAGATCTGTAAGAGGCAGTGAATTTTTCCCCATAGCAAACACAGGACCACAAACTAGTTAAACAAAAAAACAGAGCAAGGAAAGCCACGACAAACAGTACTTAGTGCAGAGATCAAGATTTAGATTAAAACAGATGGAAGGGATAAATATGATCGGATAGTCCTGTACAAAAAAGACCAATATCAAAAGGTCTCAGCCTCTGCTGTGCATCCTGTCCAAAGGAGGCTGGTGCTACGCTCATTCTCATCAGAAAGGGGATTTGTATCATTCTGTGCTTCAGCTGTAAATCGCGGTGACACTTTGTATTCAACAACTCAGGAAAATAATCTTCATTTAAAACTGTTTGTAATTTTAAAATGGGTTATTTAAAGTTAAATTGTTGGCATTCTATCTATGGAAAAATGTCTCAGTGCTGGGTTTTCATCTATACTGTAAATCTATCTTCATGTATCCCGCAGTAAAACCACGTAACTAAAGCTGCCGCTCACTCAGGAAGACGGTACGGATCTATTCCCAAACTCCCTCCTCAGAGGCCACTGCATGTTGCCTCCTTCTCCAATCTGCTGCAGGTTCTTCTGGTGCATGCTCGATGGGCAGATGTTCCCAGAGAATTACTGTATTTATTTAGACAAATTGCAATATGCAGGGGGGAAAAAAAAGAAAATATTAAAAATCCGTTAAAGCCACAAGTTTTTCTACATCTGGTTTTGTTACACATGGTAACCAGGGAGATGAAAATATCCACAGTCCTTGGTTCTGGTACTCATAACAAAGTGCTTCTGCTTTATACACTGAATGGTTTCATTTGATTTTTTTAAGAGACTGAAAATAAACACAATCTCTATGCATAGTTTCCTCTGTTTTCAGGAACTATAACCTTTGACTCCTGTAAATCTATTTAAAGCTAATGTCTAAAGATGTGTTGTTCCAAGGATGTACAAAATTTACCTAAGATTTATGCAACAATAAATCTTTTCTGGGCTTTCCTTTATCAATTTTATTTCATTAATCAAAGCCAGTAACCGAGCTACACATCCTCTGGTAGCTATCTAATGGGGGGGTTATTTTTATATTCAAACAATAATTTATGTGCATCTCATATTAGTGGTGAAGGCAGGTGAAGACATAAGAATTTACTGTCACCCACATACACATGAGCAGTGGCAATACAAACAAGAGTTTTTATAATACAACTCACTTAATGCCATGATAGGCATTCATTTCTGGAAAGAACCCTGTTAAAATAATCCAGATATGAAGCATGGGCTACTGCACACAGCAGTCTTGAAAACAATGTTTTCTGTCTCTTGAAATTCACAGAAAGCAATACAATATTACCCTTTTAAAATTAATTTTTGGAAATGTCTTGATCCCCTTATTGTACCCTGAAACCAACATTCCTACTTCCACCAGTCCCAGGGTAACACTGACTTAAACTGTTTGCAAAAAACCTGTTTTTCTTTTCAACAAGAACTATTACCACCCCAATGGTCTGGACAAGTTTTAAGTTAGTGGGGAAAAAACCAACCTAACACAATCATTATAAATTACTAGCAGTTCTGTGGTTTCAGCCACATTACTTTGTGCTTTATCACAATGTGATGAGAAAAATGTTACTTCCAGAAGAAAGCATTTTGAGAAGCACACAGGAGATCAGAAGAGATCTTGAGATACTTTTGTGCATGTCTACTTCCAGAGCAAGACCTACGAGTTCATCCAGAATCACCTGTGGCAAGCTGAGCTGACTACCACCAGGTCCAGTCTACATGGCTAAACGATATTGCATGGCAAGCAGGACTCATTGCAGTGACATACTTGGTTATTCAGACAGAGAATCATAGGGGTTGGAAGGGACCTCGAGAGCTCATCGGGTCCAACCTCCCTGCCAAAGCAGCTCCCCAGCTCATATTGCACAGGTCTGCAGCATCCAGACAGGAATATCTCCAGAGAAGGAGACTCCACACCCCCTGGGCAGCCTGTCCCAGGGCTCCCTCACCCTCACTGGGGAAAAGTTCTTCCCCACGTTGGTGCGGAACTTCCTGTGCTCCAACTTGCAGCCATTGCCCCTTGTCCTGTCCCCACAGACACTGAAAAGGGGCTGGCCATTTCCCCCTGCATCCCATGCCTAAGATATTTATAAACATTAATTAGGTTCCCCCTTAGTCTTCTTTTCTCCAGACTGAACAGTCCCAGCTCATTCAGTCTGTCCTCCTATAGGAGATGTTCCAGGCCCTTAATCATCTTTGTAGCTCTTCTCTGGACTCTCTCCAGGAGGTCCCTGTCTTTTTTATCCCAGGGAGCCCAGAACTGGACACAATACTCCAGATGGGGCCTGACCAAGGCAGAGCAGAGGGGGAGGATCACCTCCTTAGACCTGCTGGCCACATTCCTCCTGATGCATCCCAGGATCCCATTGGCTCTCTCAGCCCCCAGGGCACACTGCTGGCTGATAGCCAACCTGTCATTCACCAGGACCCCCAGGTCCTTCTCCACAGAGCTCCTCTCCAGGAGGTCACCCCCTGCCTGTACAGATTCCAGCAGTTATTCCTTCCCAGGTGCCAGACTCTACACTTGCTTTTGTTGAACCTCATCTAGTCTCTCCCTGCCCAGCTCTCCAGCCTGTCCAGGTCTCTCTGGATGGCAGCGCAGTGTCCTGTGTGTCAGCCACCCCTCCCAGCTTTGTGTCATAAATACACTATTGCTTAAAACTGGCTTGCTTCCCAAAGGAAAAAAAAAAGAAGCTAAATTGATTGGGAAGAAAAATTACAAAGGAAAATAAAATAAATGAATCAAACTGTTTAGGAAAATGTTTATGGGAAAAGGACATAAAATCGTATCCAAAACCAGACAATAACTTCATTAAACCACTAGCTGGGTCAAAATTAAGACAGCAATGGAGGAGAAAGATTATAGTACATTACTCATGGAAAAACAGCAGACTATGATCTATGAATTTGGGATTTCTATAGTGCAGAAAACTGTCAAAGAATGTTTAAAAACTAATAATGGCAGTGTTAAGAATAACAAGTGGTTTTTAAGGAATCAGTAAGAAGAGATCCTAGTGCTGAGATCAGGGTCCACCATACTTTGGAACGCTCAGGATGTTAATATCAGGGCAGAGATAGCAGAAGCCTCACAGGAGGCTAAATGATATATTACTGGATGAAGTTCATGGTCAAGGAAGATGCTAAGTGGTATCACTTAGCTGTAAACACATCAGAAACAACTGAGCAAGGTAACAGGCACGGATTCCTAGAACTGCCTGACTATCCAGCCTGATGAAGTTAATTTTGAATAAATCTTTTTAATAATGGGGAAATTAAAGAAGAGTGGAAGAATGCTTATCATTTGCCAGTACACACAAAGGGCAAGCTGGATGACCTAGGTAATTGCAGGTTGGTTAGCCTGACATCTATTTTAGGCAAAGTAACGCAAAACCAATAAAGGATTGAATTGATAAATAACTGAAGGATAGGAACAAAATTACTGAGAGTCAGCTTTTTTTAATGAAAAGTAGAACTTGTCAAACATATCCCCCATCCCACTCAATTTTTTGAGTAGATTATGCATCTCATTAATGGAAGCAACTGCACAGATGCCATCATCTTAGACCTTTATAACACATGCACTGATTTGTTTAGTGCCACGCAATAGCAATGAGATACATATCAATGATTTAAGATCTAGCTTAAAAGATTTTCTCAATGAGGAGCAGTCACTGAATGGAAGTTTCCTGGCAGAGGCCCTGACAAATTAGTAATGTGTCCCATGCATTTTAATGAGTGACCTATAAATATTAAACCCAATGGCCTGCATCCTGGGGCTTGCACAGACACACACGTGTACAGGTCACAACAGACCTGTACAGCAGGAGATTACATCTCTAAAAGCAGCAATAGAAAGGGAGTTAGCTGTCAGATCATGCAGGTAATTTCAATTGAGCTTGATCTTTGGCAAGTGTAAATAAAGGAACATAATATATATAAACAGAGGAGCATTGAGAGGAAGGGTATTTTAACCTCTAGACTAGAGCTGATTAAAACACGACAGAATATTTGCTCACACTTTGATGTTCACTTTCCAAAAAGAACATTGGAAAACCAGATTGACAAAGGCTGATAAAAGCTATAAAAATGAGGACTTGAGAAAACATCTTAAATTTAAATAAGATATGCTTAAAGATTTAATTTTGTGCATGTTACCTGAGAATATTTGAGAAGAATCATGGTGCGTAAATATTTTCATGAAGAGAAAAATATAGATTAAACAATTTCTTAACTTCAGCAAAGAACTGTATTTCAATATCCAATGCTGGAAAATGAAGCTGGACATGTTTTAATCAAAATAAAAGTATTTTAAGCTAATTACATACTCCTGGATGAAAAAGAAACATGAGTAACAGATTCTTCACTTCCCCATATCTTCATATCAGAACTGGCACTCCTCCAGAAGGTACACTTCTTCAAACATAAATAATAGAGTACAATAGAGAATTAACTAGTCAGAAGCTAGTGGCAGATAATCTCACAGTCCTGCCTGTGTTAAACTATTTAAGTCTATAAGTTAAAATGTTTTGCAGGCTAGTTAGACTCAGGGGAAATACGTAAAAGGCTTAAATACTGGGTATGAATCTCAGAAGGCTGGCTCAGCTCTGCATTGCTGAGAGGTAAACAAATTGCCAATGATGGCCCTTTCCTAATGACTGTCCGGTGAAAAGCTCCCACTGTCCCACGATCTTCCAGTCTCACCCCAATTGCCCTTTGTCTCAGTAATATTTGTCCCCTGCATCCCATTTTGCTATGTCCGAATTTAATCCTAGATAATGCTAAGATCCCACATTCCCTTAGCTTGCACTGGGCAGGCCCTAGACCCACTACAACCAAATCCTAGGGTTTTTTTTTTTAAAAAAAGCTCCTTGTAAATAGGGGCCCATTGTCCCTGACTAAGATGTGGCCCTCCTTTCCTTCACAGGATCCCTTTTAAATGAAGTTTTACATTCTATTACATTCTCTTCTGCAAAGGGAATGTAATAGGCAAATGGCTGTGCTAGTTCCCATCCCAGATTACACCACTTCCTAGAAGGACCTGCAGGACATACTGCCAAACGGGTTAGTACCATAGGAAAATTCAAACACTACCCCCCCACTAGTGAAGGGAGAAGCTTCATGTAAAGTCTTGCCTTCAAGCAGTAAATAAGACTGGGCTCCATCAGAAGAGGGGTGGCCAGCAGGGACAGGGAGGGGATTGTCCCTCTCTACTCTGCCCTCGTGAGGCCCCAGCTGGAGTCCTGTGTCCAGATCTGGGGCCCCCAATACAGGAAAGATGTGGAACTGTTGGAGAGGGTTCAGAGGAGGGCCATGAAGATGATTAGAGGGCTGGAGCACCTGCCCTACAAAGAGAGGCTGAGGGAGCTGGGCTTGTTCAGCCTGGAGAAGAGAAGGCTGCAGGGGGACCTCATTGCAGCCTTCCAGTCCCTGAAGGGAGCTTATAAGCAGGAGGGGATTCAACTTTTTAAAAGGATAGACAATGGCAGGACAAGGGGGAATGGATTGAAACTAAAGGAAGGAAGGTTTAGATTAGATATTAAGGAGAAGTTTTTTACAGAAAGAGTGGTGAGATGCTGGAACAGGCTGCCCAGAGAGGTAGTGGATGCCCCAGCCCTGGAGGTGTTCAAGGCCAGGTTGGATGTGGCCCTGGGCAACCTTGTGTAGCTCCAGGCCTGAGGTTTGTGGCCCTGCTTGTGGCAGGGGGGTTGGAGCTCTATGATCCTTGGGGTCCCTTCCAACCCATGCCATTCTATGATTCTATGATAAGGACAGAAGATACGAGCTTTTAAGTAAAATATTCCTAAGACAATTCCAGTACTCTCTCACAGTGCATTTAGAAGGATATTTCCAGCCTTTTCTTCTTATTACGATAAAGATTTTTAATTTTTTTTAATCATCAACATCAAGTGACAGATGCCTTCTTGAGATTCAGGAAGGTTCCTGCCTTGAGGGCCCATCCATCTCAGAGGGGATGGACAAAATGGAATAACAAAAAGGGTTATTTTAAAGTACAAGTCACAGATGAAACCAGAACCTTGAAAAGGCTTGAGTATATACGAGAGTCTTATAAACTAACTGGGGCAAGCTGCTCCATTCAGCAAGGACAGCATGAAAAATAATGGTTATAATATGAGAAGCAGATGGGTTTGGGAATATTGGAGGAGCAGATGGGGAGGACTGGGAACAGGAAGTTTGTAGTGGGAGGACAGCTAAGGAGGGCAAGCTACTCCTACACACAAGGCTGTGAAAGTGATGGCAAGCTGTTTAAACCCGGATGCAGTACCAGCTGAGGAGCCAGCAGAGACACAGAAAAGAAGGAGGCTGACTGATGAGTTTGGTAGATAGGTTTCATATTCATCAGGAAAGGGTCCTGCTTGGTTTTGGAATGCCAATGTAGCATACCTCACAGCAGCCAGAGACACAAGAGGAGACTCGGCGGGTCTGCATGGATTTCAAAATTCAGTTGGCTCACCCAACCAGTAGTGCTCATCATTAGATTTAGGGACAGAGGTTTAATTGATCAGCATCAGAGGAGCTATCAGAATTTCAGTGGAGCTATAGCAGCTTATCATTACTGGCAGGTTTAGATCTGTTTGTTGTTAACAGCACAGTATCGACAAATAACACACTTTGTTTATTTGCAGCACTAAAGACCTATTATTTTTAGAAAGAAAAGGTTATTTTCCTGTCAAAATCAGCCAAGTTAGCTGATTTTCCAAGTCTCCTGCCTTTCACAGTTGTGCTGCTGCCTCCGACTTTACCTTGGTAAATATTTTATTAAATATTATGTCATTCTCAGCACGCAGCTCACAATCTTGTTCTTAAGTTTATATGGCATGCATGAGTCAATTGGAGATTGACATATGAGTTTGATTTTGGTTAAAAAATATGAACCAGAGCAGAGGATGAAGAATTCATTTTATAATCACTAAAACTGCAAGGAAAATACAACCAAGAACAATGTTGGCATTCCTCAAAATAGCAAATATATGTGTGGTTGTGGTTAGGAGAGGGAGGGCAAAGGGGAAGACTTTCCAAAGTAATGGAATAGAAATTTTACGGTGGTTTGTCTGGCCCTTCTATTCATAGAGTTTCCTCACTCCCTAATAAAATAAGTGCAGACGATCATTTGCAATTTAAATAATAGTTTTTGTCTGAGGATCTCGACTAATTTTATTAAGCGAGTGAGCAGTTAGGCACAAAACGCAGCTACAAGATAAGAATAAGTATTAGCAGAATATCTTCAAATGGTAAGACTACACCATGACCCTCTGAGAGGCCTTCAGCATGGCTAAAACATTTCAAATGCTGAACATTTTCTCTTTTTTTCCTTTGGATTCTTCCTTCCAGCCTCTGCACTAACAGGATAATTTTTTTTTTCTTTTCTTAAGAGAAGCCTTCACTAAATACCACTAACTGAAATTTCTCCCAAACTGACCTAGCTCAAGTCTTCATACTGACACACAAACATGCCTGTACATGAGAATAACTTCTCACCTGTGATCAGCTGTCATTTCCAAAAAAATTTTTAAAAAGTAAAAAAAAAAGTCCAGGAATAAGGACATAGCTTCCTATCTTGTACTTTCCTCATCTTTCCTTCACTTATGGCAACATCTTACTCTATACATTGTACAAACATAAAATCCAGAAAATTGGTGATGTGTAACAACTTAGAGATTGTTCTTTGCCTCCTTCATTATCCTCACCCTTGCCTGAGCAACCAGAGACCATGTAAACTCTTCCTCCCTTCTCCTGGTATTTGTATTCCATCTCCTTTTCTAAATTCTTGTCCTGTCTGCTGCTCTTTTCTTTTACCTCAATATGCAAAATACAGGCAAATTTTGTCTGACTCAGCAGTTTGACCATATCAATTCTTCATTTTCAAAGCCTTTCCTAATAATCAGTTGCAATAAATTTAAGTTTCCTGTCATCAGCTTTCAAGTTCTGTTACTATCCCTTGACTTTATCTCTCTTTGACAAGTTTTCTGTTACCATCCCTTGACTTTATCTCTCTTTGACAAGCTTTCTGTTACCATCCACGTTTGTTGTTTTGTTGTTTTGTTTGTTTGTTGTTTTGTTGGTTTTGTTTGTTGTTCAACCTTGTCTACTGGTACGTCAGTCATTCACAGATCACCTCTATTATCTGTTTCTCAAGCATCTTCTCTGATAGAGCAAGTTCCTGAAGCCATCTGCATGGTTCTTCCCCTACTGATATTCAGTGCCTTCTTAAAAACTCACCTCTCCCACATTGCTTACAATTAACTTAGATATACATAGTAAATAACTTTTATCTTAACCCCATATTAAATTTCTGTTGTTTTACAGGACCTTAGTAGATGCATTTCAGAAGAGATAGATGAAGTCAGGAATGGGCTTTACAGGATCATTTATTAAAATAAAGAACATTACTGGCAATTTGTGTGGGATGTTATGATGATGATTATGACAGGGTTCAGTTATAGTCCCACTGGTAAACTCATAGCTTCCTAAACCTAATCCTAGAAAGTTCATCTATTGATGACTTCTACCATTAGATCATCTACTGCAAGTTCCTGTCATTGCATTTCACTTCAGAATCCTGTATCAAGCTCTCTGGGGGCCAAACAGTGCACCACAGGCCTTAAATCAGGGAGACATCAATACACCACTGTTTCCTGAGGCTCCCGAAGTGGCAGAGAATCGATTAGATGTGCCCAAATCATCCTCTCAGAAAACATATGCTGTGGAGGCCAGTGACTGACATTCCTTCTCCATCTCTGCTGGCCTTTTCCAAGGCTTTAAAGGTTGGTGAGTACAACCTTCAACTTATAAGAAAGAAATGCCAGAAAGTATAGAGGGACCAGACTGATAATGAAAATCAGAACCCATTTGTGTTCTTCTTTACAGGAATCACTCTCTTCTTCTTGTCTCTCTACCAAATAACCAGACTTAGCTCTGCTCCACTTTTCCATAACTGAGCAACAGGAAATAAATAACTTCAGGTTTACAAACCTCCTAAAGTCATAATTTTTATCTTAGTCTGAGACTAAAGCAAATTAATGCATTCACTCCCAAAACTTTATCATGGGTGACTAACCAAATACACATGGTTGCACAGACAAACAGAAGGGCTAAGAAGGCTCCTTTAAAAAATCCAGTTAATTTTATAAGAGAAACATGTTGTTTATTACATGAATGAGAACCACTACTCATTTTGAAGACATGAACTCAACAAAGGGTTACTGATTAGCTCTGGCCAGGAAATGTCTTAAAATATTAATAACTGTATGCACCTTGATGAAGAAACAATATCACATCTGCTCAAACCATTATAAAATCATAGAAATACATTTGTATTAGACACTTAAGGTTTCCTACCTGTCTTCTGCCTGTTTCCCATCGATTCCATAATGTGCTGGCATTGGTGAGCAAGCTCTTCAAAGCACAACCAAATATAGTTTTAGGAGCTAAAGAGAACAAAGTCTGATTTAGCTTGCAATGGTAATAAAGAAAACAAAGAAAAATACCTACTGAAAGAAGTGTTTTTTCTATAGATATCCTAGGCATGCTCTTCTGCAGTTCTAGGGAAGAACATCAATATTGAAGTAGCTTAACATAGTGGAAACATTTCATCCTCGCGAGCCTGGCTTCATAAGAGATCTACAATGTCCTGGCTAATAAACATCCCCAGTCAAATAAAATAAATCAGGGTGGCAAGCACTGTAATGGTTTAATTTTATAATCTGCATATAAACTGAGAGCACTGAAGTGGACTTACTCTGATTTATTTATGCCTGTACCAGCACACATTCATTTAGCATCTCACAATTTAATCACGTTGGGAAAACAAAACCCCTGGTATGCTTCATTAGTTTTCATTATATGGCTTAGGAGCATGTTCCACCACAGCTTCTAAATACTGCCCTTCTCAGGGTACGTCAACAGAGACGTAATTCCAGCGGTGGCGTTCTCTCAGTCAGCAGGGAATTAGACAGTAAGTGTTTAAAGGCTGGGAAAGTTGCTTAATCTTCTGTGGTGAGAACACTGTAGGGGGGAGAAGCCACCGGCAAAAGAGGAAACAAGAGGAATGGATCAGGGACGTACCCGTGTGTGTGCAGGGCATGGAGCAGGGCTGTAGCTTATATGGTTGATTTCCCAGGGTACAGAGATGCTATGACAAGGTGCCCTCTTCACCCTGTTGAAAGGCGAGATTCAGTACCTGCTGCCATGCTTTTGCCTCTAGCCTGCTGAACTCATAGCTGTAGAGATAATACAGCATTAGCTGCGTTTGTTCCACAGGAGCTTCAGTGTCATTCACAGAGAGAAATCAAAACAACCCCAAACCTGGAAGTAATGGAGCAGTGTACAAACAGGAGGATAAATTAATATTCTTGGTGTTTGGGAGCTAGGCTAGTACTCGCAACATGAAAGATGTGAAGAGATTATAAAGTTCACAAGTGAAACCAACATGGTAGTAAAAAAAAAGAACAGTTTTGGGTATGTCAGGGATACTGACTGCTGTGCAGTTTGTTCAGTTCCCATTTCCAAGCAGTAGCTGCCACATTAGACAAGACCTGTCCTGAAATCTTACCACCTCCCCCCATTTCCTGCATTTTACAAACAAGCCAGCAACAGCAAAGAATTCCAATAAATTCCCTTGTCCTGAAGAACCCACACAGGCTAGAGATTCTGCTGGGAAATGATAGCCACTGAGACAAAACACCTTCTTCAAATAAACTACGTCAGATTACTTCAAACATACTCAAGAGTTGGCAACCCACCTCTTCCTAGACTGTCTCCCAACAAGCTGGGAATTATTTCTGACTTCATGCTTATTTGAAATTTTGGCATCTTGATAGAAACATCATGGATTTTCTTCTGTCCTTTTTCATATTGTTTGTTGACTTGTATTGCCTGAATTTTTGCTATAGCACTTAAATTTCCAGAATAGTCATACCCTAAGAACCTGTGCAGAAGTCACCTTTTTCTACACTTTGTCAAGTGCAATTTTTAATTCCTTGATTGCTTTCCTCTGTCTCATGCAATGCAAGGTGGACAGTTTTCCAAACCTTGACTAGATGTTGTCAGCCAGGACATGCTCTGCATATCTTGATTTTTATGCTGTAGCCTATCCAGATACAGTAAATAAACTCATCGCTATCACCACCTAACACTGGCAGCACTTGAAATGTCTTCTGCATCAGTTCATTGCAAAGACATTTGGGCACTAGCTGTCTCCTGGAGCTCATACCAGAAATGAGCTTCTGTGAAGTTGACGTGGATGTGTTCATAATAACCATATGTATTGAGTCTGGCTGAGATGAGTTCACTTCCCCAGAGCAGCTCTCACAGCACTGTACTGCATTTTGGTAGCTCACAAGGCGTTGATAACACACTGGTGTTTTGGCTATTACTGAGTAGTGCTGGCACACATCAAAGCTGTCCCTCCAACACTTCTCCCCCCACCACCGGTAGGCCAGGGGTGTGCAGGATCTTGGGAGGGGACACAGCCAGGACAGCTGACTCCAGCTGACCAGAAAGATGTTCTGTACCATCCGTTTTCTGTCTTATTTTTCTCCCCTCCCTGTCCTGCTGAGGAGGGAATTGAGAGAGCAGCTTGGTGGGCACCTGGTATCCAACCAAGGTTAAGCCACCACACCATACCCCATACCCTACGCACTCTCCCATAGGAATGAAAAGCTATCAACAGTTCTTAGTGCTAAGATAGGGCAGTGATAGCTTTATCAGACACAGTTGCACAGATTCTAGAAGGGCCTCTGAGAAATCTGAGGTCACTACTGTGACACAGATCATCAGACTTAAATTTCTTGGTTAGGTTTTTGGGTATTTTTAAAATCTGCTTTTTAGGTAAGTAATGGGCATCAGATGATAACCATAAAAACCTCATGAGAACAAAATGCATATGAGTTTTAGGACACTTTAACCAATGAACCACAAAAAGGCCTAGCAGCAGGACAAGAGGGATAAAGGAAGAAGTTGACATTGTCCAACCGTGGGATAAGCTGTATCATGCACCTCAGCAATTGTGCAGCTATATAGTTAAAGTGCATTAACATTCACTCTGCTCAAAAAATGCATGCTTTTGCAGACAAGAACATTAATTACTGGAAAAAAGCATGCTTTGGAGGGTGAGGACATTGACTTCCTTTTTGTATTTGCTATTCTAATTATGCTGTCCTGATTCCAAATTAAAGACACAATGGTTTTTGCTATTCCATTAGGTAATTATAGATTTCTGTAAACATTCTTTCCTTTGTTGGTTTGCTCTGTGCACAGAGGGGCTTTTTTTAAATACATAAAGCAATCAAAATAAATTCTGAAATTAAAACAAAGAGAAAACAAATGGCGCCTCAGATATTCTCTTAAAAAATAGTTCTGTGCATCATCCTCAGGCACTTTTGTCATCTGTTGCTATAATAACCACTTTGATTACACGAACACTCACCAAACTCTGCTTGGCTGACTGTTGGGCACTTCCCAGCAGCTAAATGAATAGCTCTGAAGCACTGCTCATTTCCAACTCAGTACCAGATTTTGTCCTATCGTATCAACAGCCATGCAGCCAAGAAACTGAGCTTCCTTGCACATAGTCTCCATGGTGTTTATGTGTTTCTTCCCCAAACAGACAGATGCAGATTAAGCAATGCATGTCAATCTCATTATGAGACTGTGAAATGTGCAGAAAGTTTGTTACACACTCATGCAATCATTCACATCGTGAACATCCTGTTTATTTGGCCTGTTCTCTGATGATTGGCTGTGGTGTTTCAGCACATTACTGACAGCTGGGAATTGCTCCAATGGAACATGCTTTTCCTATGACAAAGATCCAGAGAGCAGCAGTAACATGTGTCTGCCCATTATTTCAGCCGTACAAAAAAATAAAATTAAGGAAGAAGAAGAAAAAAAAAACCCAACCCCACAGCACAGTCCCTCCAAATGAATAGCACATTGGCTGTCTTGAGTTGTGCTGGGGCACTGCTAGATGGGCCCTTGATGACCTTTGGAGGCCATCTGAGATAATAAATCCTCGGACCCCCAGTTCCGGAATGCTTTGGGCAAGGTCAGGATGGCAAATTTCCCACTTCCACAATATCAGATGTTACGGTAATTCCTTTTAGCTAATGTGTAAGAGCAAAGGAATGTCTTCAAACCTCATCTAGGCCCTGTGGAATCTGTTGAAAATGCATGACAGCTGCGGGCTTTGGCTGGGGTCTGCCTGTGAATATATGGGATTTGGAAGCCTTTCAGACAAGGAAAGGAGGGAATGACTGTACATTCAATGTGTACCATTGGTCTCCTGCCCTCCCTTCCCAGCCCCATTTCACACACAAGACAGCCGTATCACAGCCTTACGGTCATGGCTGTCATGCATTCTTTATGTCTGAGTGTCGTGGGTAATGTCCAGCACACAAAAACACAGATGTGCATGTGCGTAACACCTACACACACCAATGACAGGGGGAGGACAAAGAAAGAGGGATTTCCATAAAGTCCAAACAGGAAATTGAGTAGATCACTTTATATATATATATATATAAAATTGGTAGGGAACAAAGACGTAAGCAACTAAGCACTAGATTGCCGCTGGATGTGTCTGGATGCTCAAGGTGGGAAGCAATCCCACATGGATTCTCATTACCTGTTCACCAGAACACAGGTGAGAGACTAGGTCTTGCAGAAGATCATAGCTCCCTCCCACATCATTATTTTCAAGCAAGAGATCACAGCCTCTTGCACACCTATTTTCACATTACTAAGCAAAAATGTTCCAACACCAGCTGGCATATTTATCCTCTTCGCAGTCTTGTGTTTCCAAGGTCTTCACAGTCTTGACTTCTCCAATTTGGTCCTCAGCTACAAGGTCTGCAACAGGTGTGGGAAACTCCATTTGCAAAGTGCACAAATTACTATGATAGAAGGCAAGGAAGGATCGAACAACTGCCTTGGAGAGCTACCTCCACTATTCACAGGTTTTCTTAGTCTGTAGTTAACCACCCAGACTAACACAAGCTTTTGACTGTTCATGAATTACTCAAACAGTGTGAAAGAGCTCCTAGCATGAGGCGCTTCTTACAATAACCTCAGTATTCTACAGATAAGCTTCATTATATTGCACACAGCCACAAAGCCACCTGCATATATGGTACATCCATCTTTTAACGCTGAAAAGAGCAAGAGCCTGCTTTATGGGCCATAATAGCTGCTACAAATTGTTATGGCTGCTTGTATAAAATAAAAGAACAGATCCAGCAATATCTGGACACAGAGCATCTGATGGTGAGAGATTTGGAGCAAGTGCTGTTCCCAGATTCTGAAAGGGGTCTTTTGTTTCCAAAAGCAGCATAGAAAGAACTGGTTATAGAACTTGAAAACAGACCCTGATGTGTCTGTGGGACTGTCATACCCAAGATGCTGCAAAAAGAGGAATTAGGAAATTGGAAGTATGTTAATTATAAAGATTAAAGACACTCAGCTTCGTGCAAGCGGTTGAAAAGCACAGCCAGCCTAAACTTACAGCCAAAGACTTGTAACAAAAGATAATGGTCTTTGGTAAAAATCAAAATATATTGAACACTTTGTCCATTTTTCTAAATGGAGGAGGACTGTGGAGGTTATAATTTGTCCCAGATTTTCATGAGAACAGGATGCTAAACAGTTTTATAGCCATTTTCAAGTAAAGGCAATTGAAATAACTGATTTAAGCAGAAATATATAAGAAAAACAAAGTTTATCTACTTCAGAATGGAGATTCTAAATTAGAAAGCTGTAGCTGCTTTGTCCTTCCACATATCTAACAAATATCCGTCTGTTTACATATATCTGCACAAGATGCATTTTAAGTGGAGGAAAGTGGAATCATCACTCATTGAAACACAATGTTGTATTTGATACTGCAAGACATTTCAATCCCCCTATTTAGAGGCTTATAACCAGTATCTGTGGATTTATTCTGTTCACATCTAGGGAAGCCTGGACCTGCAAAAGGTGTAAGATGTGAAGCCTTGACTTTTCAAGGCTAGAAAACACAGAGAGGTTGCTTTATCCAAGCATAGTAGAAATAATACAGTACCCTATTCTCTTGAAGCATGGACATCACTACAAATTACAGTTTCTAAAGTGGGGGTCTGTAACCTGAACACTGAGCAGAGACAGCTCTTGGGCTGCACTTCAGACATGACATAGATTGGCTTTGGCAACATCCAGTCACACCCGAAATCGGTTCACAAACCGGTGTCACAGTACAGGTAGAGGCAAGAGCAAACAGAAATGAAGGGTGCCAGGAAAGCAGACACTTGGCACACTAGTGTGAGAAGTTGCTTAGGCAACAACCCCTTCGCCACTGTCTCTTCCCTTCTTAGCACATCTGGTTCAGAGGGGGGACAAAGAGAAGTCATCTGCTCTCTTATGTGAGTTTGTTAGCTTCTACTTCATTAGATGAGCACTGTAAAGCAACATGATTTCATGTTACATATTGATTTTGACAGCAAATGCTTAGCCAGGGAGCCACAGACCCCATAGTACTTCTTAGTTTGTTCCCAGATACTCTCTTTTTGACTGTGCACAGAAAATGGACGAGATCATCAAGCTGAAAGGTCTGTAGCACTCAACCAGAGGGAATTCTCTCTGGAAAAAAAGTAGAATGGGTGGCTCTGAGCCCATGGAAAATCTACAACAATCATAGGTCCCTGAATAAAAGAGTTCCCTCCATTCGGTGATCAATGGGTCCAACACACACCTGCCAAGGGAGCAGCAGGGACAGAATGCATTTTGCAACTGCTATGAAACAGCCACAGTGATCTGGTTCTCTGAAGCAGCAATGCTTTGGAGCTGATGTCATCTTAAGAACCAAAGACTAATTGTTCTTTTGCTATGCCTGTGGATACAAAAATCTTCCACTCGTTACCACATGAGAAAGAAAACAAGAAACGTGTGCAGAACTGGTACAGCACCAGTCAGAACTGGTACAGCACCAGTCATCCGAAGCTCCCTTGGCTTTTCCCAGTTTTCCTAGGAATACATAGAAGCAGAGCGATTTTTGCCTCAGCAAGATGGACCCCTTTACATGCCATCCTCATGAAATATTACAGCAGTCTAAGGAATGACCCAGAACATTGCAGCAACACTAGTCTGTGATGGTTGGTGACATTCCTGCAGACTGTCGTGCCACACTGATTTTAAGAAGGGAACGACAGCGCACTAAATTAAGTACAATTCTCTTTTCAGGGTGGAAAACTAGCCACACCTTGTTAATAGACAAATTCGCCACAGATAATACTGGTCTGTCTACTGCATTCGACATGGTTTGTAATCCTGACTCTGCTTAGCTGAGAGTTTTGACCTTGATTTTAGGGGGATCTTACCTACTGCCCTTGCTTTTATGCAAGCTTCCTAATCCCTGGTAAAGTGCATGAAGAGCCTAAAAGCAAAGGAAGAGCTCCATCCGGAACATACTATCAAAGTTCAAAACCAATCTATTTTGAAAATTACAGCTACTGGAAATCTTCTTTTCAGAGGTCTACAAACATGCTAACGTTTCAGTTAACAGTTATCAGTTAATCAGTTATCAGCTCCCCACCCAGTCACAGCTGACTTGCTTCCAAATTCTGGCTTGTTAAGCCTGGAGAAGAGAAGGCTGCAGGGGGACCTCATTGCAGCCTTCCAGTACCTGAAGGGAGCAGAGAAACAGGAAAGGAATCAGCTGTTTAAAAGGGCAGAGAATGGTAGGACAAAGGGGAATGGATTGAAGCTAAAGGCAGGAAGGTTTAGATGAGATTTTAGGGGGAAGTTCTTTAAAGAGAGGGTGGTGAGTTGCTGGAACAGGCTGCCCAGAGAGGGTGTGGGTGCCCTGTCCCTGGAGGTGTTCAAGGCCAGGTTGGATAGGGCCCTGGGCAACCTTGTGTAGATCCAGGCCTGAGGTTGGTGGCCCTGCCTGGGGCAGGGGAGTTGGAGCTCTGTGACCCTTGGGGTCCCTTCCAACCCATGCCATTCTGTGATTCTGTAATTCGAGATTTTTCAACAGCGCTCCATCAACTCAGGTAAAGAGAAGTTGCATTAAAAATACAGGGAATTCATGAGGATGAACTTTCCTTGTAGAACCTCATCCAATAGCAGAGGATTTCTTGTGTGGTCAGAGGCTCTTTCAATTATGTTGCCAGGGCAGATTCATCACTTCAAAGCAACAGTAGAAGCGTAGTTTCCCCTAAATCTGTGTATTTAGCTTTGTCTCAGGGGAATACACCTAGATTTACGCTGCCACCCAGAAGATCAGAATCTTGCCCACTGTTTAGATTAGGTCATAGTGCTGGTTTCACATTGCAAAATTTCACAGTATTCACCCTCAAAAACTTATGAAATAGTAGATCCCACTACCCTCCACTTCAAACACCAAAGAGCAGAATTCCGCTTCCACACCATTACATATTAAAGACAACTTTAAAAAAAAACCCCAAAACAAACACAACCCCACACCAGAAAACAGCTGTCGATTTAAAATTATATAGTCCATATAGAAATACAGTTATAACCTTAACAACAGGTAAGCTGTAAAAGTGCATTTACCACGGCAGACATTCCCTTCTCAATAAGGTTATTTTCCAGCAACAGTTTACACAGACTTTAGAAGGTAGAGAGTGTTGAATCCTCAGATAAAAAATGTCTACTGAAATTCAGGCAATACCAATATTCAAGGCACTACTTCTGCCATGATGGCTCCCAAGGTTTGCTTTTTTCTTTATTCATCTTCTAGTTTGCATTTAGATAGGAAAAAAAAAAAAAAGAGAAAGAAGTTAAATCTCTCTAATGCATAAGTAGAAAGAATTTGTGGAAACCTTTCCAAGCTTCTAATTGTATAAATAGTCTCGATTCCAAACTGCATGTAGTAATTAAAGTAGTGTGTTCCACTTAAGGAAAATCCATTTTTCATATTGGACGTTACCCTTGGTTACACAGAGTGGAAGAACATTTCTGCTTTCTGTTACATATGCTTTTCATTTGGTATCTAAAAGTGATATTGTCATATGATACGTTAGCAAAACAGTGAGTCTGTGGAAAAAGTACTTAGAGACTAAGATTTAAATACTTAAGGCTTTCTCATAGCACAACAGGTACCACTTCTAATCAGTTTATCCCAACATCCACTTGAAAAGATCATCTTGTTCTGTCAGGTCCTGGGTCGTGTCCACATACCTGAGAGCAGCCCTGAGCAGCCCAGCACAGGCGGCCCCCACTTCCCCTTATTTCTTTCTCCCAACCCAAGAACTCCGTCCTCGTATTAATCCCTTGATTTCCCTACACTGATTAGACAAGGCAAAAAACAAGGGGTTTGAAACAGAGTGATGAAACCACCCCAGACAAATCCTCTGCCAGCCTCACTTAGACACAATGGAGTAAGCGTGAGCAGTTTCCCCGCTACACCAGGCATACTTCACTGCATGCTTTCCTTCACGCTTACTTCTACAGTACAACCAGCGTCACACAACATGATTTCTGCTGCCAGGCACACTTAATCAGAATGAAGTCCTCAAACATAAGTCTCTTTCCTTCCACTTCACCTGACTGACCAAGCACAAGGAAACTTGGCTTAGTGACAATGAATTATCTAAATATTTTCAAATACATCCTTCGTTTTGTTGTTCCTGACTTCCTGTCTTGCTTGGCAATCCTTGTTATAAAACCATTATGAGAGGTGCAGTGTTGCCCTACGGGTCACACTTACCAAAACCATCTCTCAGCCTACTTGTTGTGCGGCATGGAAAGAGTAAGACTAGAGAGTGGGACCAGGCCAAGAGGTGGCAAATGCTTCACAGGACCTCCTCACTCAGAGCCCAGCCCCTCTTGACACAAGGTTCCCAAAGGGACAGATTCTCACATCAATTCATTATAACACAAAAGTGGGGTTTTTTTGAGTGAAGACTGAGGTAAATTTGAGTAATGGTTCTTTCCTCACTGAATTGGCTTACTCTCAAAACTGGGCAAGAGTACCAATAGCACCCATAGCTTCTTGTCTACACTGAGCGAGCTGTAACACCTGACTTGACAAATCTCTTCACGTGATCTACTGTGTTTCAGTAGAATCACAGAATCGTAGGGGTTGGAAGGGACCTCAAGAGATCATTGGGTCCAACCCCCCTGCCAAAGCAACTCCCCAGCTCATATTGCACAGGGAGGCATCCAGACGAGTCTCGAATATCTCCAGAGAAGTAGACTCCACCCCCTCCCTGGGCAGCCTGTCCCAGGGCTCCCTCACCCTCACTGGGAAAAAGTTCTTCCCCATGTTGGTGCGGAACTTCCTGTGCTCCAACTTGCAGCCATTGCCCCTTGTCCTGTCCCCACAGACCACTGAAAATTAGGTCCCCCCTAAGCCTTCTTTTCTCTAGACTGAACAGTCCCAGCTCACTCAGCCTGTCCTCATAGGGAAGATGCTCCAGGCCCTTAATCATCTTCGTAGCTCTTCTCTGGACTCTCTCCAGAAGGTCCCTGTCTTTTTTACACCAGGGAGCCCAGAACTGGACACAATACTCCAGGTGGGGCGTGACCAAGGCAGAGTAGAGGGGGAGGATCACCTCCTTCACCCTGCTGGCCACACTCTTCCTGATGCATCCCAGGATCCCATTGGCCTTCTTAGCCCCCAGGACACACTGCTGGCTCATGGCCAACCTGTCATCAACCCGGACCCCCAGGTCCTTCTCCACAGAGCTCTTCTCCAGGAGGTCATCCCCCAGCCTGTACTGATACAGATGGTTATACATAAAGCGAGTACAAGTTGCACAACACTGTACTGCACACATTCCTGTTGACAATCACAGTATGTGGGGATGTAAACTCCTGGAAGCTCATCAAAGAATATTTAAAACATGCAGCCTAGAAAATACAAAAATCCACAATAGCTGCAAAAGAAAATCCACTGCCATCCCAAAATAACCATGGCAGCAAGGTTTGAAAATCGCCCACAATTTGCAAAAGGCAAACTTCCTTAGGTAAAAGTACTCACTATTCAGCACGGCTGAGGTTTCCAGTAAGTTTCTCTCTTGAGATCTGCTTTTATAATCATTCCTGTCTCAGAAAGAAATATACTATTTCCAACAAATCTCTATCGGCAAAAATCCCACTGTCCACAAAGTCTGCCTGGATGTCTGGTTGCAATCTGCATACACACTGTTTTCAGTTGGAGTGTGTTTTCTGGTCCCTTTCCATTTGCTGGAGACACAAACAAGAAAATGTTTGATGAATACTAACTGACGTTTGTCCGAGCACCACGAAGTGATAATCCACAGGAGCCACAGAAGCTTTAACAAAGCACACCCCTCCAAAACTGACTCGGAGCTTTTCATCCTGCCACAAATACAGCATAAATAATGTTCCCTGTTAATCTTCTCTATTATCTAGTCCTGCACCCTGTCTCAGGAACTAGAGCTGTGAGCCCAACATGCAAGTCTCCATCAGGCTGGGGCGCATTTCATGGCTATCTTACCAGTCTGCACTAGCTAGCCCTAAAATTACAGATTCACAGAATTGTAGGGGTTGGAAGGGACCTCCAGAGATTGAGTTCATCAACCCCTGCCAACGCAGGTTCCCTAGGACAGGTCGCACAGGTGAACCAAGCAAGCTCCTAAGAACAACATCAGGAACCAACCAAGCTCTTCAGGTTAGTTCTCTTGGAACTAAAGAGTTTTGTCGACATGACGCAAAAAAATCATCCTAAGTTCAGAAGGATGTGGTAAGAAATGTCGTAACAGAGTCATGAGGACACATGCACCTCGTCCTTTTATTAACAGAGCATGATGTACCGTTACTCACAGTTCAACTGAAATTTAGTTTCATCCTTCCTCTCCCCCCCTCCCTCTCGGCACACTGAATGTTCAGATGAAATACCGTTATGAAATCACAGGCACAAACCCTAGCTAATAAAAAAACTTTCTTAGGGTGCTTTTTTTTTCTGCGATGTTGCCAACTTTTAATCATAAGGTCATCACAATTTCAAAAGAAAAATATTTACCCAACAGTTACTGATGCAGCCTACAACAGATGAAATAAATTATTAGATTCCTCCTAACAGCAGAGGAAGTAGGATCAGACCTCCTTTACTGTATCTGGTTTGAGCTTGAGACATCCAATACCTCAGCATCACATCAGGATATTGTAAAGGACTTCACCTGGGCCTAAGCAGAAATAGGAAGTAATTAATCCTTTTTCATCAGGACTAGAACCTACCAGTATGCTGTACCTAAAGTCCTCTTAGAAAAGTACACCATCACACAGTGCCTGAAAATATTCAAAATACAGCTGCCTTGATATAGCTACACCCAAAATGATTTCACGTGAGGAGGGCAAGGCTGATGAGAAGAGATAGTATCCTTTATTGTTCCAGATATCACTGGTAGAAAAAGAGGGCAATGAACATCAGAATCTTGATGCTCCTATCAGTAGCTCGAATAGAAGCTCCTTCCAACACATTTAAGCCTGGCCAGAAGCACGGGGACAATTCATCGCGATGGACACTCACAGCCACAGCGGGCTTTTCAACAACCCACCAACTCAGTGGGCAGAATCATTCATTCATGGTCCTTCCCCTGCACAAATTGGGCAAAAATAACAATCTGCTTTTCCTATCATGTTTTTATAGAAGGAAGTATATGTATGCTTTCAGCCCTTCTAATCCAAGTGTTTATTCACCTAACGTGGGACTACAAGTCTGGGCTGGAATTCCCTCTTGAGCAAGTTCTTTTAAGATACTTTGGTCTTCCATCTTAAATTAAAAACAAAACAAAGAAAAAAAAACCAGCAAAATACCACCTTTACAACATCTCTCTCTGCTCGTCCTTTTTTGGATCTAACCAGGACATCTCATGGAGATCAGCAAAGTTACGACCAGGTAAAATAAATGAACTATGCTGCATTTGGACCTCATACATTTAGTGGTGTTTCATTTTAATGACAGCAAGGCCATCACTAGACTCTCAGCCTCAGGAAACCTTGTTAAAACTGTGAGTTTGGAGAACTGCTAAATAATGCTAAAAACTAAAGCTGGAAAGATCCGTCAGCGTGTTCAGTGCTACCAGCATCCACGGGCTGTGTGCTGGGGTGTGCTTTCCTTACTGGTAGTGATAAATGGTGCAGAAAGTACAAGTTTTTTGTCATTTCCTCGGGCATTTACTCTTTAACAAGAGACATCCCAGCATTAATTTTTACACAATAGCTCTTCCAAATTTATTAAGGATGAAACCAACATGCCACAAAAAAAAAAAAAAAAAAAAAAGAGAGGGTAATNAAAAAAAAAAAAAAGAGAGGTTGATACATAAATTAACCTATTAAACATAGCCAAAAAAGTTCTTAAACTGTTTATCAGGTTTTAAAATTAGATCCTATATCAGGAATAAGACTCTTCGTTCAGTTGCGGGAAGGTTCAGACACTCTACATAAAGAGTATCAAATCTAAAGCCTTTCCTTACATATGCTCACAATGGTGCAGCACTTACTTCACAGCATTATAAGCAAGTAATCTTCTCAGTTACCAGGGATAGAGGGAGTTTGTGGGTTTGGCATGCAGCCGAACAGGATATGAACTGCAATGCAACAACAGGCAAATAACAGTGGCATTCTCCTCGCAAAATCCTTTAGTTCCTGTAGCTAGACCTCATAGCCCTGGAGACTCCCAACACTTTCATATAGGGATTTTGGAGCTAATAAGATACTTTTGGTTTGATGAGTTTGCAGACAAAAAAAAACCCCCAAAACAAAACAAAAACCCCAACAGCCAAACCTCACCAAACCACAATCTGCACCCAAAACTAAACAGACCAAACAAACAGGTAAAAAAGTGTCTCTGTGCAGGCTCAACTCCTGGGACAGATGTGTCACCACAGATTCCAAAACACGATCAACTGCACCCAGCACTCAGAAAGGCTGCTCGCTGCTACTGCTCCAGCTCACGGTTAACTCTGTATTTAATTGTGCATGACAAGACAACTCCAAGGTTTTTACTAGACAATAATAAAAGTACTGATCAAAGAAAAATTAAAACACATTTAAATCAGCAAAAGAGCTTTAGGAAAAAAATACAAGGCTGATCCATAACCAAATACTGGAGCAGAGAACTGGAGAGCACAGCTAGCCCCAGGCTTGCATATCCTACTACGCTCCCAGCTAAAGAAGTTGTAATCTGTTTACATGCGCAGACAATAAACTGCAGATAGAGTTCAAACCTTGGGCTTTCAGCCCCACCATCACAAGGCCTCCAGATCCCAGCTAAGAAGAGGTTTAGATGTGAGAAGCAGCAGGCTGTAACCACAGAGGACCAGCTGCTACATTCACAAGAGCACAGAGCTCATCTTAAAATGTTGTCTACGATAAGTGAAGAAACTAATTCCATCCTTCTATTACTGATTATTCACTACAAGTGTATCCCACAAATAAACTCACCTATCTACTGAAAGAGTGACAAGTGAGGTCTAAAAGGTTCAGCTTTATTTCATATTTGTGTTGCATTACACTTATATTTCACACCTGCTTTGCACAACAACCTCGCAAGGCAAAAACTACCACGAGCCAAAGAATTGACACTGTGAATTAATCAAACTGAGGATGCGCATCAGTGCCAACAGGATGCAGTAGTCCTTTCCTCCGCGATACATCTCTCCCCATTCCTCCTCCCTCCAAATTTTAGTTGTATCAGGTCAACACAAATTCCTGTTTTGAAAAGGGAAACAAGTGAGCAAGGACTTGAAAGAGGAACTGAGGGATACAGCTCTCATCAGATTGGTTTCTCTTTCCAAGTTGCACCAGAATCCAACCACCACATCAGCCCAGATAGCAGCTTCTTTGCAAAACAGATTATACAAAATTAAATGATTCCACAGAGCTACTGGATTAGGATATAAAACTCCTCAGAACTCAGATCCTCTTTTCTGTCCACAAAATTACGTGCAAATGTGATGTGATAGCAAAGCCTGGCTTTATAAGTTTGTTTCAGATCTGTTACATAGCTTTGTGTGAGCAGCCATTTGCAAAATGACTTGTTATGGATCCAGGTCCGTATTTAAAATGTGATTTTTAAAAAAAAATTTTTTTTTTCAATGGAGACAAGAAGAGAAAAATCAGGAGTGTTTTTGATTTTATGATGTGTCAATAGCCAGGATGTTATTTTGAATATATAAAAATCTAGACATTCCTAATAGCATAGATCCTACTTCTGCCGATTTTTGCTTGCTTTTAGGATTGCCTTAAGATATTTTTTTTTATACTTGGTGATGGACACATTTCTCTATCTATGCTGCAAAAAGTAGGGAAAAAAGTGTATCCTCCTGCTGCCTCCTACCAAAGTGTCAGGTACCTATGAGAGTTTAAAATAATTTTCCACACCAATATGCGGAAGAACTTTTTCCCAATGAGGGTGACAGAGCCCTGAGACAGGCTGCCCAGGGGGTGTGGAGTCTCCTTCTCTGGAGATATTCAAGCCCCATCTGGATGCCTCCCTGTGTGACCTGTCCTAGGGACCCTGCTTTGGCAGGGGGGTTGGAGTTGATGATCTCTGGAGGTCCCTTCCAACCCCTGCAGTTCTGTGATTTCATATATAGAATTATGGAGCTCAAGTACTGCATTGTCACTACAGAACCCAGGAGAGCCAGAAGAGCCTGCCAACTCTCCTTTAGACAACGACTATCACTGATACACCCACACCAGCTTCTTAAGCAGAGCTGTTTTGCAGGAAATAGCTGTTAAGTTAAATTACACAGTCACACCATTGCAAGTGCACAGATTACCCTGAAACCAACAAAATTTAGGACCAAAGTCTTGGCTTTTCACATACCACATGGTGACAGCACTACCAAACTAACACATCCAAATTTTATTTTCTTCCTTTTTGTTACAATAGAAAGAATGGTGGATGAACTAACCCAGACATCCTGTACCACGGAGATACTGAAGACCAGGTCAGTTGCCGCAGCCAGAGAAGGAGTGTGTCAAAAGGTGTGATGTCCAGTCAGGGTCTGGATGCTTGCCTGCTTAACCAAACATGCCTAAAGGCACTTGAGAAGAATACAGAAATTCTTCTGGCCTTTCTGCTCCCTACCTCAGCCGGGAACAGAAATACAAGGGACCCAAGTGAAAGCACATGCAAGCATTCCAGTAGCTTACAATTCTGTCTAAAGACCAGTTACCAATCCAGAGTGACTCAAGCTGTCATGTTTACTCACTGTGATTTGTTTCTCCTCACTGTGGGATGAAGGACTCACTAACCGGTTTGTATCACAGATCCCTTCAAAACTGGGACCACTTCTGGACATTGCCTGCCAGAAAACAAATGCCTTTCACAATGTGCCCCTCATTGAAACACTGCACTTTATTCAGGGGACTTCAGCATTGCTCAGGTTACTAAAGTTCACCAGCAGTAAACATGTTAACAAATGTATTGACTATTTTTTTCCATTAAACACACAAAACCCAAAACATAAAGATCTCAGAGAGCGATAAAAGAGAGTGCTGTCAATAAAGGTAGCCTTTTCCCTTATGTGGTGGTTTGGCCCTGGCCAGAGGCCAAATGCCCACCAAGCCGCTCGCTCACTCCCAGAGGAGAAACAGGCAGAGCCACCGTGGGTTGGGATAAGGACAGCTTACTGCCAAATATCAAAGTGAATACAGAACAATAATGGCTGGTTACATGAACACCCAGTGCTAACCAAATGACCCGACGTGCCAGCCACACTCCAACTGTCCTAGAGGTAAAAAACAGCCCCAACCTTCCCCCAACCAGCTGCTTTTATGGGCAAGTGGTGTCAGGTGGTGTGGAAAACAGCTCTGGCTAACCTGGCTCACCTGGGCTGACTCGGCTGACCTGTGTTGGCTGACTGGGGAGGTCAACCCTGGCCTAGCCAGAACCAGGACACCTTATGAAAGGTTGAAGCAGAAACCTCAACCTTCAAAACAATCAAGCTGCAATATATACACTCAATTTTCAGCTTTGCCTAGCTTGCTTTGACTCTGAGCCACCCCACTGCAAGATCCTTTTGGTTTTAAAACTTTTGGTAATAAAAGAATCATCCATCAGCTGTCAGGACAGCTATCAGGAAGCAAGTTTCTAATCCCCACTCATGTATCACAGGCGTTTTCTGGAACACCTGCACTGACAGTTTCAGGAAAAAAACACTACTAGGCAAAGGCACAAAGCTTTGAGGGAGCACAGACCAAGCCACCAAGTAAATAGCGGCAGTAGCAAAGCCACAGGAATTTATGTGTGTGCTCGCACACATGTGTGTATGTGTATTTGAGGACTCTAGACAAATTTGTTCAGGGATCAATATGGTTTTGTGGATACAGCCTTTTTGCCATGCTACCCTGCTGTTTCCCTGGCTTTTGGTAACAGATGATAATTGGATACACTACCCTAGTGTAGGAGGCACATAATAGGAGAAAGCTGCTGTTAATTCAATACACAGGTCTTTCACTGAGCTGGGGGACCAACAGTTAAGAGCCTCATTACAGATGACTGGGAATCGCAATCTTGCACCAGCTTCGGCAATTTTATCATCTGATACCAGTCTTCATAGGAAGAAAAGCCAAACTTCCTGAATGCTTAATACAAAATACAGATTTAGCAGATGGTTCATTTCTGTAAGAAGAGAGGCAATTTTTGCCTATAGCCAGGGACGCGAGGCTCAGCTTTGCGACTGCTCAAACCAAAGCTGAAGTTTCCATCAGTATCACTTTTGGAAAGAAGAGACACTTCCCCAGACCACAGGCCAACTACAAACACACCTCAACACACCAGGAAATCTGCTGAAGTGGTAAAAAGTAATCAACCCGAATGAGAAAAACATTACATGCTGGAAAAGGAGTGACAAAACTGGTCCCCCTCACGTACTTACTGTTACCCTTTCCATCCAGGCATCTGTGAATCACATACAGGAGAAAAAACCTGCAGGCAGGGGCATTTTGCCACCAGAGAAGGGAGTGAGAAGATGTAACAAGCTGCGCGGACACCAAAGCCAGGCCCGAAGGAGGGGGTGGGGGAGGCAGAGAAGAATGAGGCACTCCGGGTGCCGAAAAAAGATTCCCCTGCAGCCCATAGAGAAGACCATGGTGGAGCGGGTGTCCCCTCACAGCCCATGGATAAGGATAGGGAGCAGAAACATCTACGGACTGTGAATAGATTGATCCACGCCACAGCAGGTTTGCCAGGGGACTTGTCACTCTGTGGAGCACCAGGCTGGAGCAGTCTGGGCCCAAATGTTAGCACCCCATGGAAGGGAGCCCTGCTGAGCCCGTGGTGAGGAGATGACTCCCTGGTGGAGAGGACTCACACTGAAGAAGTTCATGGAGGACTGTCTCCTGTGGGTGGGACCCCCCGGTACTGCAGGGGAAGGATGTGCGTGTGGAATGCCCCCCCCCCAGCTAAGATGGAAGACAACTTGGGAGGAACGGACTGAAAACTCCCATTCCCCGTTCCCTGCCCCTCCCCACGTCATGTTGGGGGTGGGGAAGAAGGGAGTAAAATCGTGATGAAGTTTAAGTCTGCTAAGAAGGGAGAGGTGGGGGAAAGGTGCTTTAAGACCTGTCCGTGCTTCTCGTTACCCATCTCTGGTTCACTGGGTGTGGAGTTTTAGTAGTAATAAATTAGTTTCCTTTCTTTTATTCTGTGTTGAGTCTGTTTTGCCCACTGCACTAATTGGAGAGTGATCCCTCTGTCCTTAGCTCGAATCCTAAGCCTCCCAATATATATTTTCTCCTGGTTTTGGCTGGAAAGGGGAGTGAGCGAGCAGCTTGATGGGCATTTGGCCTCTAGGCAGGGCAAAACCACCACACATAGACATAAAGTTAGTTTTGCTGCAAAATAACGGAAAGGTCTTTAATACTCGGCAGTCACGTGGGATGTCTAATGTCCAGGGTACAGCAAACCTTATGGGGGAAATCATCTGACTGTCACATTAGGATCTACCACCCACAAAGGTAAGTTTATACTGTGGTTTCTGTGGGAAATAGGTAAAACAAAGAGGAACATGAAAACACATAGCACAACATACCGGGAAAGGGGGGGGGAGTTTACCTACATTCAGGGAAGCTAAAAATTGGTAACTTTTATTTTTCATTTAAAATATACATACTACAAAAACACTGTATAAATCTAGGCACAGTGTTGGGGTCTAACTCTTGCAGGAGTTAGTAACAGAAACTGAGTCTTCTGCAGAAATGGGGCTTTTCTCTCTCCCTAACTACATGCCTATTTTTCAGTACCTCCAGAGCTGCCATTCCCAGTAAGAGTGTATGTGCAAGTTGAGCTGACATACCCTATCACTCTGATCAGAGCTTCTGGCTATGGTTTCGCACTATGGAGAGTGAAGAGACAGCCAAACACCACCAGAGAAAGTGAAAACAAATAAAGCAAAAGTTGCAACAAATAAGGAGCTAAGATCAAAGATAAGTACTTGCTTTTTGCCATCTGCAGCGTGACACCATGTTGCAACACATGAGAAGCCATCATGCTACCAACTGATCTCCTGTGAGAAACACAGCTGTTCTGCATCACCAGCTTCCCAAAAAGATGACTGTGCTATGACATTGTTCACATGCCAGGGGTTTTTTGGTATTAAAATACAAACAAACAAGAGTACTTTTTCCTGGACTACTCCTCTTCATAATTGAAAAAACTTTTAACTGAACACATCCTGTGTTTGCGTGAACATGTGCTGTCACTTAGGAGCCTATATGATAAGCTACCTTGACATACTAGGCAGTCCAGGTGTTTATTTTGGGTCCATCAGAGGGGTGCTGCACATTAGCTAACTCGGCTCCACACAGTATTCCTGGCAGAAGGATAACCAACACATGCACTGCACCGAGCGCAAGGGTACACAAAATAATTCCACAAGACAGCCCAGAAAGGTTAAACATCACAACACTACAACAGGTTTGTAGCTTTCCAGGATCCAGCTACCGTGCACAAGATCCCCCAAGCTGCCCTCAGAGCAAAGAGAAAAAGGGCTTCCAGCATCAGATGCAGTTGGACTTTGGAAGAGGCACGTGATCCCAGTTTGCATGAAAACTGGAGAGAAAAACTAGTTCCCCTGAAGGCAATTGAACTTTTCCAGATCATGTTATTGGAGCTGAAGTTCCACTCTAAAAAACTCCCTTAATGGAAAATGTTACTAGAACCTTTCTTTCCTCAACCACCGAAAAAAAAAGAAAAAAATCCAAACACACACAAAGAAACAAAAAAAAAACCAGAAAAAAAAAAGAGCACAACAAAAAACACCAACCACCTAGAAATATAACACTTGCTGTGGATGCAACATAGAAAATCACAGACATAATTTCTTGCCCTAGAGTGAATTGACCTTCTCTTTTTGACATTACAGTGTTTTTTATGCAAAGTGTTGCAGGGTTAGATTCCCAAATTAATTTTCTTATATGTTAGAGGACTACAAATTCGGCAACGTGAGATGTATATTTACAACTACAGCCATTAAATAGGTGACATACTTTTTCTAGGATGTACTTAACATGAATTAGGGTTGATAATCGACGTTTGGAAAGAGGGAAAGAGCAGGAACAGAAGTTGTTTTTGACGATCACTTATTGCCTACATTAGAACAATTACTGGACTGTGTCTTTACTCAGAAGAGATGAGCTGATTAAAAGGAGGAGTGACTGTACCATTAAAAACGGATGAATTATAATTCATTAGCTGTTTTGGCACCATATCCCCCTGAGCTGCATGCTGTGTCTTGCATCCTCTATGCTGTAATGTATCATTATGGTGAGAGTCAGAGGATGCCACTGTACTTCGCTTTATACCTTCCTTCATTTAGCTGGCAAGCACTGTTCAATCTTTCAAGAACTGCTAATATTTTTAGGTTTTAGCTGCTGTTTCTTGCAGGAGCTGTCACAAGTTAACAAGGTGGCTTGTTCTCTGCTTTAGCACCTCCAACTGGAATTAATCCTCAAAATGAAGCCGCTCCGTTGGCATGGCAGTTCTAGCAGTCTAGGAAAGAAATCAAGCACAAGCGGACATCGTGTGTGCTCTCTGACCATCCCTGACACACAACTGGTGACTGCACTTATAAGGAAGAGCATACCCAGACTTCACATCACTGATTTCTCATCCAGCAGGAAACCAGCTGGCATGTCTGGGAACATCTGCTACCGCTTAGCCTCGGGATGGTAAAGCTAATGTAAGAGACATAAGAGATCTTATACTGTCAACAATTCTGGTGTTCTTTCATTTTACAGGTACTGGCCATTGCTAAAGAAATACAATGGGGTTTTCACAAAGAGCAGGAATGTAACCCCTTTGCTGCATATATAGATTCCAGAAAATCCTCCCCTCTATGATAACTCTGATTCCTTGAATATAAATGCATTTTATTCACATTAAGAATAAAACCCCATCTATCCGTGGCTGCTGCTTCCACAGCTACCCTGAAACTGGATTCTCAGGAACTGGAACGTTGCTTTGGAGGTTTACATACTGCATAGTCACTTTCAACATTTCCTTGGGTTTTGTAATCCTTTCGCACTGCATTAGAGACCAGGAGAAGAACACTGTGTTCAGGACTTGGTACAGCCAAGTTTAAAAATTCACCAAATATGGTTTGAACCAAATATTTTCATAAATAGGATATAATTCTTCGCAATGGCAAAGGGCTGAGTGCAGGATCCGCAGCTGCAGGACTGAGTTCATCTATTCAGTGCTGCAAGAACAATGTTCTCACCACAGTGACTCCTTGCAGATACCCTTTTGCCATTACATGTATTATGATTCTGCTTCAAACATGAAACTCCTGTGAGAGGAGGGATCTATCCCATTTCCACCTACTCTCTCTGACTGCATCTACATTACCATTGTCATGTCTATCAAAGGTATACGGTATAATGCATGGAGTAAAATGCACTCCAGAAATACACCTAATGCACTCCTCCCATTAACAGCCACTCAGTCCTCAGATCCAGGTAAAATATGGTACAGCAGAAATGTCAGGTCCTCAGTATGAACTTTTTTCCCTTTCCAGGTCTACCATTACCAAGATGCTAATGTAGAGAGAGCCTCTGTCTACAAACTACTGAGAGTAAGCTCCTATATGCAGTGTATCTGAATTTCCCCTCCCAAACACAAGCACCATCAGCACTCACAGAATCACATGACCACAGAATCGTAGGGGTTAGAAGGGACCTCGAGAGATCATCGGGTCCAGCCCCCTTCCAAAGCAGGGTCCCTAGGACAGGTCACACAGGAAGGCGTCCAGACAGGGCTGGAATCTCTCCAGAGGAGGAGACCCCACACCCCCCTGGGCAGCCTGTCCCAGGGCTCCCTCACCCTCACTGGGAAAAAGTTCTTCCCCATGTTGGTGTGGAACTTCCTGTGCTCCAACTTGCAGCCATTGCCCCTTGTCCTGTCCCCACAGACACTGAAAAGGGGCTGGCCAATTCCCCCTGCATCCCATGCCTAAGATATTTAGAAACATTAATTAGGTCCCCCATTAGTCTTTTTTTCTCCAGGCTGAACAGCCCCAGCTCACCCAGCCTTTCCTCATAGGGGAGATGTTCCAGGCCCTCAATCATCTTCGTAGCCCTTCTCTGGACTCTCTCCAGGAGATCCCTGGCTTTTTTATACCAGGGAGCCCAGAACTGGACACAATACTCCAGGTGGGGCCACTCAACATGGCACGTGTTTTCCCCATGGCCCCATTGCATTTGATTAAGCAAGACACAGGAATGTACAGCTTTTGCAGCTCATGGCAGAGGCCACAAGCAAAACAGAAGGTACCCTGTGGTGTACCTTCAGAACATCTTCTGAATGTACTTATTAAAGAGGAAAAAATAAATAATAATATTTGGTTTATGGACATCACCTTAGCCAGGCAGCCAAAGTCACAGCATAATCAGGTGAAACAGTGTTTCCTTTTCCCCCCTGGAAGAATATACGTTTCCTTACTTGGATTTCTACAGCTGTCCTTTCTATCTGGGTGCTCTGCGTTCATTTCCTGCTTAACATGTAATTTCAGAGCTCAAAATGCCAAAGACCACTTAATTGAACCTCTCAGCATCTTTTTTTCTGTGTTGTACCCCCTACTTGTGCTGAAGTATAAATTCAGATAATACACATAAAAAACAGTTGCCTGACATCCTTCCAGTGGGAGTCCTGCTCTACAATAAAGAGAATTTGCAACAACAGGACACTCCGCTCCAGATCTTTTCAACATGTACCAGAGCAGGAACAGTCAAAATGCAATCAGAAATAGATTCTGCATTATTTACCATCCTTTTGCTTTGTCTCCATTTATGAAGATTTTTAAGATACAAGTTAGAAAACGAGGGATGTTCTTTGCTACTATTTAGCTCCCAGCAAACGATGACACGCGAGGAGTGCTCTGCATCTCAGCACCACGGAGCACCAGAGCCTGCCCTGCTGCTGGCTTTCCCTTCCCTTCCCTGCTGCTCTCAGCTGTTTTCACTCTTAGTCCCCAATCTCTGGTTTCAGCTTCCACTGCATGCTTGATTTTTTAACAGAGCAGTAATTGTATGCGTTAAGCATTAGAAATACCAGCCCACTGACAACGTGAAACACAGCTGAGAACCAAAATGGCTACAAGGAGACAAACCCAAATGCAGCAGCAGGGTTAGGCCACCCCACGTGTGTTCCCAAAAGAGGTAACAGGGGATTTCCAGTGATGTGGGTTTTCTATCAGAAATTTGCCCCAGGTTTTCTGGAAATAATTCCAATGAAGAACTTTTCTTGGGATGGACTAAAAGAGATGCCCAGCACATAGTTATTTCACAGCATAGAGTGTTTCAGCAGGAAGGAGTAGCAATCTAGGAAGCCCTCAGCACAGTGTTTAGCACATGCTTCTGAGATTGCAAAGATACATGTCACCTCCACATACTCTACTAGGAAAGGAATCGCTTTCAAGACAGAGTGTCCCTCAGCATAGTGCCCTAAGCAGAGGGCTGACTGACTACTCAGGAAAGTTTGGGTTTTTCTCAGAAGGAAGAACAAGAAAATTTTTTAAACAAAACTCAGTTTTATCCTGATACTTATGTCTTTGTGAGAAAAGATACCTCTTTGGATAGATCGGTGCTTCTGTGACTTCCCTCTTCTACTGAAAGCTGAAGGTTTCACTGAATCTTAGTAATGAACCTTAGTCTGCAGGCCCAATTTGACTCTTCATGAAGACTGAATGGCCATATGACATCAGCAAGTAAATGAGCTTTATCCATCAGTTTGCTTTATCCTTTCACCCCCTGTGAAGTAGCAATGACCTATAGGCAATTCTCATGTGGCAGGGAATCTGCCGATTACGTAGACAGTAGAAATTCCAGCTGATATATCCTGTGGCTGGCTGTCTTGTCCATCATTTGCATTAAGTCCTTCCACTGATCAGCAGTTCTGGTGTCAGTTTAACACACTGTTCTTCAAAACCAAAGGATTAATCCAAGCTACAAATCTCTGAAAGATTGAAAATAGGAAAAGCTCCTCAGACTTGGGAGGAGTTAAAGCCCAAGAAAGGACTAAGAGAGCTGAGAACTCAGCTTGTGTGAAGACCCAGAGATCTATCTAGCCTTAGAAAAGTTGTCAAGAGTTATTAAGATCAAGCCAGTATGGCCATTTTACAGAATAATCTAGAATTAAGTCAGGATCACTAACCACCACAGTACAAAATCCATCCCAGGATGTATCACTAGATCTTTGTCCTGGTCATAGTCTTTCCTAGATACCACTATTGGCGATTACTAGAAACAGCAGACTGGGCTATAAAGACCTGAGTCAGAGTCTGAATTACTCTGGCAATTATTTGTTTAACCCTTTCTGAAACAGCAACATCTCCAATAGATGCAAAATTAAAAATTCCCTCATTAACTTGAAGCAGCATTATCACCTGAATAACCAGAGAGCTCTGCAGGACCATTTTGAACACATGTGCATGAGCTAAACTCACACACTGTTTGCTCACATACATTGACTACATGAAATAAAGACACTAGCAGAGTGTCTCATGGTACTAGCACATATAACTATATTACAAGAATAGAAGTCTTTTATTTACATTTATGTATATGTGTGTGTATATATAGCTTTTTTTTTTTTTAGTTCAGGAAGAACTGCAGGACAGAGATAATTAATTCTGATCCACAAAACATTTTTTTTAATGACCAATGACAAGATTAATGTTTCCAACTTGAGACAGAAAAAAATAATAACCAGTCCTCTGCTTTTTTTTTTTCTCTACCAGATTCCCTGGAATAAGGAATGTTGTCTCAAATAAATGCAATTCAGCAAAAAACAAACAAAAAAACCCAACCAGTATCCTCCAAAGATAACTGATTGATGGATTGATTACCAACCAGTCAATATGCAGCAATCTTGGTATGACATCTGAAAAAGTATTTCAAAATTTCATTTTAACACACTCTACTAGTAATGAAAAATGTGCTGTCACTGATAAGTGGCCTTACCAGAAGAGTTTGTGGTGAGAAGGCTTTGAAAGAAGGAAATGGAAAGGGTATGGCCTTTCATTACATTAGGTAAATCTATTTGACCACAGAGAGGTTGAGACTCTGCTGCTGAGGTTACAAGCTAAACAGGCCATCAACTTAATTAATGTATGACTTTTCACCCAAGGATCGATGTAATTCCTTTACAAGGTTAACCCTCTGCCAGCAGAGCTGAATTTGGCAGGTAGCCTGCCAGCAGCACGCCACCACTCCTGAGCATCTCCTAAACCACCTTGGGGGAGCAGCCAGTTCTCAGGCTGCTGGCAGCCAGCTGCAGCCAGCTGCACGCCAGGGAGAGGCAGCCCTGAGCCTGGCTGTGAGCAGCGTGCCAGATGCCTCCCTTTTGTCAAAAACATGGTGGAAACAACTGTGACTCCTCTGCCTCAGAAGCCTTCCTCCCCACCGCTGCTATGAGAAGAAAAAGGAGGCCAAATCTGGGTGATTAACAAGACAATGTTTCCCACAGACTTCCAGTAAGCACATCACATACAGTGACAAGGACGTTATCCCACGCTTCAATTCTGCCTGAAAATCCCATCCTGCCCGACAGCTTCTGCCTTGCATAGAAACCCAGAATTTTGGAATCCTGGTTGGTGTGGTGCCATAAGGCTCTCAAAATTGTTACTCATCCACCAGTTCTGTCCCAAAACTTGAAACCAGGTGAAACCTCCCCGTTACCTCTTTCCTTCCCTTCCCCCAGCTCAAGAGTTCTTGCCAGCTTTGCAGAAGTTTTGGGGTTGTTTTTTTTTTCCCCAAGTTTCAGGAGCGTTTGAGCACACCTGGGCTGAGCCTCAGAAGTCAGAGGAAGGATGTGTAGAAGTTGATGGAAATTGCACAAAGCAAACCCCAAACAACCCCAAGAGGTTTCACGTGGCCTTGGCTGTTCTCCTGGGCTGCTGTAGCTCATATGGACGCTGCTTTCAAACCTGCCTTCTGGGCCGCTTTTGCCCTTGGCTAGAAGCACGTGCGAGCCAGGCTTGTCTTTCTCTGCTAGGCTTCACCAAACTGAGCTTGGTGATATTAAGCACAGGAGCACCAGTCAAACAGAAACACCTCTATATTGTAAGGCAGTTGTGTCTTGGGCACGCACGTTACCTCATGCCTCAATTCTCCCTCCAGAAACCCCAGGACTGGGGACCCAGGGCACAGCTTGAGTGTCCTGAGTCTAATCCTTCAATTTTCTGACTCCACCCCAAAATTGTTCCATCCTCCAACTCTTGCATGAACCCTATAGCTGATGATTAGCCTGAAGTCTTCATGTTTCATAGGCACTGAGTGGCCGAGGCACGAGCGCAGATTAGAAAGGGAATTATCTAAACAGAAATGACACCTATGATGAGAGCCATAGCCAAGGTACAGGTGCTCAGCTGCCTTCTCACAGATGCTCTCTCTGTCAGAACAAATCACATGTCCCAAGAGGGTCAAAGGAGCCAACAAGCCTAAATGAGAGAGGAAACTGTGTGAACAGAAATTGCTCCTGTTTTTAGCAATTTATTAAATAACTAGTGCTATACATGTGATCTCTACAACATTGAGCACAAACACTGGGATTTATTTCCTCTCTTTCTTTCTTCTTACAGAGTATTTAAAAACAAAAGCAAAAGTTTAGTCAATTCCATTGCCAGCTGAGCTTCAGCAACCAGCATCAAGCAGTTTCCTTCTCTAAGAGTAAAGCTGGGATTTTTGACAGTCTTTTTTTATTACTATTATTGCACCTATTATTGATTAATACACTATTGATTCCACAGACAAACAACTGATCATCAATCACCACTTCCTACTTTGGGCAAGAAAAGCAGTTCAGCCCCATCCCTACCTTTACCTTTGGCTGTTCACACTCATCTTTCTACGTCACATGTCTTCACTAACCTTCCCAACAGCATCAGCGTTCACCCTTATCTCTCTGTCCCCTGAAGATTGCTCCCTGGTTTTCTATGGCACCAGGGAAGGATGCTTTGCTTTCACTATGGAGTCCATGATGCCACAGCCCAGAGGCTCAGCCCACCAGTAAGCCAGCGAGGAGATGGTCCTGAATGAAATCACCACAGACAAAATACAGAATTTTAATATCCCTCCAACTCATGTCTACCCTGTAACTCCAAGTACCTCCGGTCTCCTTGAACAGCTAGGTCTGCTTTAGCCTTCTGTCTTTGAAAAAAAAGAGTCATGGGACCCTTGTGCCCAAGGAGTGATGCCCACTTAGATTACCAGTGCAATATCAACTGATGATAATAGACCCAGAGTTGGGGGGCGGGGGGCGGGAGGGGAGTTAGATCTGCTGCAAACTACAGTGTTTTGAGGAATGCCTGGCATAGTCTCATCTCCTTTACAAGCACACTTGCATGCATCTCTCTTTGCATCACTGAGACTGCCTTGGCCTGGGAAAGCCAGGTAGTAAATGCAATTCCACTTGGAGCCAGAGTTTGCTTGCTTTCTTTTCGGTATAATAAGAATGGGTCAGACAAAGCATCCCAATTTACTCAGGTGGAAGGATTTTTCAGAGAGGAATGGAAAAAGAGTGGGTGCGGTGGCTTATGCTAATTATCATCTATTTATTTTGGGAGATAAGCTACTTATACATGGTATGTTTGGTTTGGATTAACTTGGGCAGACACAGAATGACTGTCCACGGTTTGACCTTGACATGAGTAACTGGCCTTTGGCAGGGAGGGGGGAACATTGACAGATACTGCCTGAAGAAAGGGATCAGTCACAACCCAACTGCTGCAGAAGTTGCTCTGGGCAACAGGTCAGGCTCTGGGAAACACTGGATGGAAATGGAAGAGAGTAGGGGGAGGGGGGTAGGGGAAATACAAACCACGGTCAGAAAAAAACCCAGAGAGCAGGGAAGCAAAGTTGATCAGGGCTACAGACACCTCCTGTTAATATAATTTGGTTTGGAATGACAACGTCTGTACCGAGCTGAACTCGAGGACAGGAAAAGGCAGACAATAGCACAGAGCTGCTGCATTGTTCGCCCCATGTGCTCTTTTCTTCCCCCTTGGCTTAACCAGCTGATCATTATGTAACCCATCGGCTGGGCTAATTTTCAACCTGTCCAGGATACTCTCAATTATGTATTCTTCAGAGAATGTCATGGTTTATTTTTAAAAGGTCCTGGAATATTTCCTGTGATTAATGTCTGGATTAGTTGTTGTTTTACAGGGTATATATACTTGGGTAACAAATCTTAATCCCGACTGAAAGGGCAGTTCAACACGAGCGAGCTTCTAAATCAAGTATCTTAACAAAGGGATTATATATTCTTCCCCTTCCTTCAAACCTTCAGAGGAAAAATACAGCTATGGCAGATGAAGTGGGGCATGGAACACATTGTTTTCTGTTCTGGGAAGGTCTGCTTGAAAAACCAAGCGAATTTCAAAATGACAAAACAATTTTTCCTGGCAAGTTTGGTATCGGGCTTTGTTTTGCTAAACCTGATTATGTACTTTGGCTGCGCAGCACAAGCATATGTTCCAAACCAATTTAGTCCTTGCTCAGAATGAGTCTCCTTATTTGTCCAACGGCTTCAGAAATCGTTTTTTCATGCTGACTTTGAGTGACTGGTTAGCACACACTGCAAAGGTATTCCAGGGACAACAGACCTCTGCAGCAACTGAAGGTCCGATTCAAGTTTTTTAATTATTTCCTTTTTTTCCTTTTCACTGTTCTGGTCACGCTGCTTCAGCAAAGCTCTGTTTGTTTTTCAACCTGCTAGCCACATTGTACATGTTTCAAGGAAAGAAGTGTCAAGTCAGAGACTGCATTAATTGTATAGTGGAATATCACAAGCAGCGCCAAAAGCCATAAAAAATATAAAATAGCCTTCATTTCCATGCATTAATGCAACATGAAAGCCTTCATATATACAAAACTCAGAATTAAAAAAAGGAAAAGATCCCCAGCAGATCTGCAGAACCTCTCCCAGATCCTCTGGCAAGATCTCAGCTGTTCTGTTGAAGACCCTGACAGGACTCTGCCCAGTTCAGTTTCTAAATCCTGAATGAGAAGATTTCTAATGTTGTCTTCACACAGGCTGGACCAGAGGGGAAGAATGATGCGCAGGTCCCAAGAGCAAGAACCTCCCCACTTCACATTCAGCAGACAACTTTTTCAGACTCAGGACATTCTCATACCTACAAAACTACTGAAATCCTGTCCAAGAGTGCTGTACCTTTTGAAAACACCCCTCCACTCACACTCCACTGGCACTCGTGTATATTTTTTCCCAGGCAGTAAATATTTACTGGACATTCTCTTCCATTCCTCACAGGAGAAATCTGCAAGAACACCACGCAGTTCTGTTTGATATGTAAATAACGCAGCTAAATACGGGGGTCCAAGGAAACAATAAAAACCTAATAGCCACCAAAATTGTCACCTGGTTTGGACTAGAGGCAAGGGAAAACAGTCTCTCTGAGGCCAGAGATACTAGAGGAACTGGGTCTCCCCTGACAAGAAATTATGGGTAGCCATCCTGCTTACTTAACCACCTCTGCTGTACTCCCTGGCCACGCTGAACACATCTGTCAGCTTTGGGAAACCTAGGCTGTGCATGTTATTAGAGACTTAGAAGTCACAGCTCAGCTAGAAACCCCTTCCCTGGCAATGTCCTTGTGACAGCAGTGCTGCCGCTGGGCCTTATCAATGAGTTGGACAGGTCACCCAAGATAACCCATAGTAGGCAGGCAGAATCTAAGCACACCAATACTTCTAGCTATGTGTAGTGACAGGGAGCTGACAAACTCTTTCAAACATTTTGGCCACTCCTGCTATGACTTGGCTAATATGAGATTAACCTCTCTGCTTCAAATCACCTTTCCTGCAAATGGAAAGAAGCATACCACCATGCATACCTTATGCAAAAGCTTTAGGCAATAACTACCGTTGACAGATTGGCACTATAAGGCATTACACTTATTGCTTTTCCTCATTCAGTGGGAATGACAGATATTTCAGTTTCCAATTGTCCTTCACCCTCATGAAGCAGAGAGAGGACAAGGAGCCCCAACACAAATGAAATTGCTCCCTTTGTTTTCAGGCACCTCATATCTGTTCCTGGAAGGAAAGCTTCATATTTCTAGCTCCATTGATTCCCATGACAGGTGGACTGAAGGTTGTCTTAAAAACACCTTGCTACAGATCTTTTCCTAGGCACAGAGAAGTCTCCTTTCGATGGAAGGTGAAGGAGGCAGAGACCTGCCATGCAGTACAAAAAGAAAACTTCCCTCCTTAACTTGCCCAAAATTGTCTCTTGGTAGAGGATGAAGAAAAAGCAGAACAGGTCCTAATATCAGCTCTGCAAATCCAGGCCCCATTGATCTCTTGAAGAGCAACCTCCAGAGATCTAGGGAAAAGCCATGCTGTTCATATCAGTCTCCTGCAACCGGAAAAATTACTCTTAGCCTATCATGAAAGCCACTTATGGAGCTTGGTCACATTTACATTCCTCTCTTCCTTCCAGAGCCACTTAAGGCAGAGTTGAGAGATCAGAACAAGGCGTCTAGAGTAACGGTCTTCAGCAGCAGTGCCTACATATGTCTTTGTAGGAGATTTCACATTTCATTAATATTTCCAGGCCTCCCCCCCATTAACCACGGTGCCTTCTGCCTCCAGGTACTGAGCTGAGGGGAACAGGCCCATCATACTGACAAACAGTTTCTCAAACGTGACAGGTTTCTGCTGTTTGAGCATGAACTCACTCCAGGATCCTCTTGTCATGTAATCAGGCTGAAATAAACTCTTTCCATCTGAAGTAAAGGATTGCATTTCCCCAGGCTCGTGAAGGAGACCTGGGACAGATAATCTTTTGTTGCTGTCGTGGCAATCCCACCCAGGTCACACTCAGGGACATGACAGGGCTTTGTACTCAATCAGCTCCTGGTTTCCAAACTCTGGGTGGTCAGCCACACAGCAGCTGCTGCAAAATGCTCAGCCTTTCTTCTGGTCCGGAGAAGTCCATCTCTGGGCTGCATCTTCTCCCAGAAAAGAGCACTTGGCCAGGCCAAGCCCAAACTGATCTTCTCTAGAGAAAGACCACCAAAGGAAGGATGATTAAAGGACTCTTGACTGTCTGTTGTGCTCAACAAGGTTGTATTCGTGGCCCCCAGAGTAATGGAGTCTCCTCCTGTCTCGGTAAACTGCAATAACCATGGCCCACAGCTCTGACCTAGTTTTCTCAAGTCTACTGGCAGGACAGCACAGCCATCTTAACGACTTTTCTCTCTCCAGACAGTAGCAAAGTGGAGATACCTGTTCACCCAACAGAGCAGCTGTGCGATATCTCACAAAAATCCGTCGCTGACCTGAATCACACCCTGCCCCACTCTCCTGATAAAGTCAGAGATCTTCAGGTCCCCCCATCCTGAGGGCACCAATAGTCCTTAATTATTAGTCCTCACTAGCCTCACATGGGACCCTCTGCCTAGGTGCCCAGGAACTCCGCTGAAGCAAACTGACCAACACCCTGCTCTTTTCAGACACTAATTCTCTAGAGGCAGCAGGAGCAGGGCCAGGGTGGTGACAGGAAGAAGATCCACCTACAGACCAGTGACTGTGCAAGAAGGTGAAATTACAGATCAAGTCTGAGGTCAGGCTGGGGACCCCAATGAGGATCAACAAGGGACACAGCTAGATACAAGTAGACCTGTCAGGTGTTGGCCACCCTGATCTTTTGACATCAAGAGTTCCTTGACATCTTTGCAGAATGAATTTGAATCTCTGAGGTGACTTCCTAGCTCCAGCTCAAAACAAACATCTCAAAGCAGTGAAAAAAGGTGAACTACAGGTATTAGAGCTTTTTCAGTTCTTGCTTTTAAACACATTTTGTTACACTGAAGTGCTCCGGAATAAGCATTATCACCAAGAATATCTGCTGCAGTGTTATGTGCTTGCTACATGGCTACTCTGATTGGGAGGACACTAAGTCAACAGCCCATTGCCTAGGCAGATAAGGTTCCCCACTTCCCTTCTTCCTTCATTGCCATCAGTACTCTGAGAAAAGCCTCTTGGTTACCATCTTGTGCCTTAAAGACCCTGTCTAGACAGTTTCACAGCTTGAGATACAAAGCCTGAAGGATGCTCAAATGAGACAGTGACACAAAAGTGTGGTTTGAGGACAAAGGCAACAGGTCAGCCCTAAAAGAATGACACATGCTCCCACCATTTCTTTTCATTTACTTTGAATTCAAGATAAGGAGAGACGTTTCAGCAGGTGATTAAATTTGTCAAGATTGCATATACAAGCATAGAATCATTCAACCAGGTGTCCTATAAACTTAAGCACAGGTGTTTATATTCTGCTTGCTTTAATGCTTTTGCTCTGTTACTAACAGCATCATGCTTTCTTCTGACAAACTCATTTCTTCTGGAATATTGCTACCAATTGAAGATGTTATGGGATAATTCATAGGTAATGGCATTACAGTTAACTGCTTCCTCAACTACAGTTAACTGCCTTCCAGTACCTGAAGGGAGCTTATAAGCAGGAGGGGATTCAGCTTTTTCAAAGGGTAGACAATGGCAGGACAAGGGGGAATGGATTAAAACTAAAGGAGGAAAGGTTTAGATTAGATATTAGGGGGAAGTTCTTTACAGAGAGAGTGGTGAGGTGCTGGAACAGGCTGCCCAGAGAGGTGGTGGAGGCCCCGTCCCTGGAAGTGTTCAAGGCCAGGTTGGATGGGGCCCTGGGCAACCTTGTGTAGATCCAGGCCTGAGGTTGGTGGCCCTGCCTGTGGCAGGGGGGTTGGAGCTCTGTGATCCTTGGGGTCCCTTCCAACCCATGCCATTCTATGATTCTATAAAAACCAACTGGATTTCACCAACATGAATCAAAAACTCACAACTGTAAGGTGCAAGACGCTGCCTGTCTGAATACATACAGTCAAACTCTGAGAAGATGTTTACCAGGTCTCCTAGGCAGGGATTAAACATTTTGGCTTGAGCAAGGACACACACAAGAAACTCAGACTGCGTAAGGGGTGCTGGTGCAGATGAACAAGACAGGGCTGCACCATCTAGCTATAATCTTCTATTTTCCACTGCTGCAGGACATACACACAATGCTCCCCCCTTAATTAAACACAACTCTACTCTTTACCAAAACCATATTTGTTTCTGAGTATTTGATTTTAAGCAATTCCAGGAACCGAGCCTGTCTCGCCTGTTCCTCCCCTCCACCCTCCCACCTTCCCTCTCCATCCCCTGCGTTGATGCTTTTTAAGTCTGACCCTCCGTGTGTCTCCAAGCTAATCCATGAACAACTGCACTGAGCGTGCAAAAAGCGTGACAGCTCTGCTTGGGGCCCAGGGAGGCCAGTCTTGCAGAGGCCCTTTTGTTGTTCCCCAGGTAGGATGTTCAGCTCTCCATCCATGCAGCCCGAATTCCTTTCTCACCACACCCAAGGTCATTTTAATGAAAATTCCTAAGCCCATGCCAGGGGGATAGAATTGCTCCTAATCCTTCAGCAACACGTCATTTGATCCCTGGGCCCACTGGGGTTATTATTGTGTGTCTGCAGAGCACAGCAAAAGCAGACAGGAGTAGAAAAATGGCAACCACTGCAGGAGATCCGCTTCCCTTTCCCAACCTTTCATTCAGCTCACCTTTTATTCCCCCACCCCAAGAGCACATTCACTGCCTGCCAGCTTTCAAGGGATAATGCCATGTTTTAAGTCACCCTCTGCCATTCCCTAGAAGCTGCACACGTTTTTAATGAAATTAATGAGGAAGTTTAATTTTAAAGGCAGATTGTTTCCTCTGGTTTGCATTCTGAAAGGAACTGCATGTCTGTGTGGTCCATGCCTTACAGTATTGTACTGATGTTTTACATCTGTGTCCAAGCAATGCTTTAGCATCATAAAAAACAACACAAAACAAACTTAAAGCAAAATAGCATTTTTGGCAGGATACAGAGGAGGGAAAAAGAGCCAGTGAATCCACTACAACTTTTTTTTCCTGGACTTTTTCCCATACTGACACAGGGGCCCGTGTTTTATACAGAAACCCTTTGGTGGGTAAGGTAATGTTTAATTCTTCTCTAGTTCAGTCATCTCCCCATGGCTTATTTGAGCAGTGATTCCCTTTCCCTATCACGCTGAGATCTGGAAATCCACTACATCCTTGCCCTAGGATGCCCCAGGCCTCACACAAACCTGCCTGCCTTTTCTCATTAGCACTACTTGCCTGGCACAGAGACTTCAGAGCTTTCCAGCCCTGCCAAGTAAGATGCAGACTTATAAATTACCAAATTACCTCACCAGTATTTAAGTATTTGTAGGACCAGGGTTCACAAGCTATTTCCTACTCCCTCATCTCTTCCCAAAACATGAAAATTTCCAGTGTTTCCTACAAGAAAGTAGGACCAGGAATTTCCTCCATTAGAAGCTATGAAGCAGTCAAGGTCTTGCACAAACCCTGTGACTGCTGCAAAACTTACTACAAAAAAATACACAGACACAGATTTGCAATGAAATCTACCCAGTTTTTGTCTACTACCTTTCACTAGCAGATCTCAGAATATTGCTATCACCAAGGAGAAATGGTAGCAGGAAAAAGGGAGCTGTTTGGCCAAGGTCACCAGGCATACAATGGCTGAGACAGCAACAGAAATTAAAATCTTCAATCCAGGCCAGGAACGTGTCCCAACTGGCTCTAGCCCTGATCTGGATGATAAGGGACCAGAACCACAGAGGATCTCCTCTTCCAAATAGATGCCTAGCTCGCATCACTATGGGATGAGGCGTAAGGAGCAAGGGTTGGTCTTTCTGAATTCATTTCAAGCATTTCACTGAATCTGCAGGCACTTACTTTTCATGGCCGTTGCCAGCTGACAGCGTACTGGCTCCACTGCCTGCTAGAAAGAAGCCTTACAAAGTGATAAACAAAGTGATAAACAAAGAAGTGATAAACACACAGCCATTCACAGTGCAAAGTCTTGCACCTGGGGAGGAATAACTGTCTGTATCAGTACAGGCTGGGGGTGACCTGCTGGAGAAGAGCTCTGTGGAGAAGGACCTGGGGGTCCTGGTTGATGACAGGTTGGCTATGAGCCAACAGTGTGTGCTGGTGGCTAAGAGAGCCTATGGAATCCTAGGGTATATCAGGAGGAGTGTGGCCAGCAGGTCGAAGGAGGTGATCCTCCCCCTCTACTCTGCCTTGGTCAGGCCCCACCTGGAGTATTGTGTCCAGTTCTGGGCTCCCTGGGATAAAAAAAGACAGGGATCTCCTGGAGAGAGTCCAGAGAAGGGCTACGAAGATGATTAAGGGCCTGGAGCATCTCCCCTATGAGGAAAGGCTGGGTGAGCTGGGACTGTTCAGTCTGGAGAAAAGCGGACTCAGAGGGGACCTTATTAATGTCTATAAATATCTTAAGCCTGGGATGCAGGGGGAAATGGCCAGCCCCTTTTCAGTGTCTGTGGGGACAGGACAAGGGGCAATGGCTGCAAATTGGAGCACAGGAAGTTCCGCACCAACATGGGGAAGAACTTTTTCCCAGTGAGGGTGAGGGAGCCCTGGGACAGGCTGCCCAGGGGGTGTGGAGTCTTCTTCTCTGGAGAGATTCAAGACTCTCTCTGGATGCTGACCTGTGTAATGTGAGATAGGGACCCTGCTTTGGCAGGGGGGTTGGACCCGATGATCTCTCGAGGTCCCTTCCAACCCCTACGATTCTGTGATACTTCAACCCATGCCCTAAAAAGTACTACCTTTGAACCAAGAAGCTATGCTACTCCCTCTGCTCCCCTCAGCACAAATCCCATAACTTTAAGGTTACCATTGTACAACTGAGCCTGTACCTCATGTCACTACCCCCCCCAACACACACATTCCTAATACCTGGTGAACTGCAGACAAACAGGCTCAATAATATTGAATTTTTTGTTATGAATTTTTCTAAAGCTAGCCCAAAATTTAGACCTTCCCAGAATACTGGCAAACTGTTGGCCCCATCAATGGAAAAGAGACATTATAACTTCATATACTACCATTGTTACCAAGGTCTGGGGTTCTGGGAGAGTCATGAGATTTCCCCCGCCCCCACCCCACACTATGTTAT
>VZTU01003608.1:87892-109113 GCA_013400835.1 Zapornia atra | reverse complement strand
CTCTCTTAGCCCCCAGGGCACACTGCTGGCTCATGGCCAACCTGTCATCAGCCAGGACCCCCAGGTCCTTCTCCACAGAGCTCTTCTCCAGCAGGTCATCTCCCAGCCTGTACTGATACAGACGGTTATTTCTTCCCAGGTGCCAGACTCTACACTTGCTTTTGTTGAACCTCATCTGGTCTCTTCCTGCCCAGCTCTCCAGCCTGCCCAGGTCTCTCTGGATGGCAGCGCAGTGTCCTGCCTGTCAGCCTCTAACCCTCCCACACCACACACGCTCCTGCGTGTCAGCTAACTACTCCTCCCACACCACACATGGGGTAGGGAGAGCTGCACCTTCGGCATCTTGCAGTGGCACAGAAGCAACCAGGCAGACACGTGTTACTTACCCACTTATTCCAAACACAGAAGGATTAAGACTTTTCATCAGAGGAACTAAGAGTTTAAACATCTGGAAGTTAAACACTTCCTTACTCAGTTAAATCTATAGCTTTGTTTAGTTACGTTCTCTTCTCAGCAGCCTTATCCAGTTAACTGCCACAACGTGTGTCCCAGCTGCTGCCTGAGCCCGCAGTTCGGTGCCACTTATCATCTGCCTGAATAAAAACATCCCCATGCCCCAAAAGACACAAGTGACACAAGTCACTTAAGGACCTAAATGGGAGACAGCACATTCAACTGAAGCCAGCAGGTCTCTGCTGGTAAAGAGACCTACACAAAAAAGTAATAAGGAACCATATATTTGCTGCAGGAGAAATAACCAATGGTAACCTACTAGTAGTGTGTACAGGTGCCACTATAGCCTCTGAGTTGCAATACATCTCTGAGTTCAAGCTACAAGACCAGTAAACACCCTAATGGTAGTCCAGCGCTCCAACCCCTTCATTATTTTAATGATGGGGGGGTTGGCATTAATTCTTATAGAAAGGGATGACCCTGAAGAATACCAATGAAAAGACCTGGAATTTTAAAAAAATGCATCTAGTCTCTGTTTTCATATAGATAGACATATTTCTGTTCTATTGGAAACTCAGACAAAAATTCTAGTACCACATGGTGAATGGAAAATTCTGACTTACCTATTTCCACCGACTCTTACATGCAAAATACAAAGAGGCAAAGACCATATGGTAGAAATGAATCAGAGTGCTAACATGCTTCCTATTGGTCTGGAAAGATGCACATATTTTAAGTTCTAATGACTGGAAAAATAAGAGTTTATTTTGAAGTCATCACCTTCCAAAGCCAGTAATTACTGTCACTGACAATCATGATTGATGTAACCTCACTAAAGTGGTTTAGACACATGCATATTTAGGAACTTGCATGGTTTAAAAGAGAAAAAAAACCATGCAAACATTAGAACCTTTACAGCAATAGCAAAACCTTTCTTCTTGCAAGACAGTTATTCTGGAAACAGTAATACCTTTATGACCAACAGGTATCGTGACAGCCTTACTTTTGTTTCAAAGTCCTTGTAACACTCCAGTATGTATCATGACAAAGTACCTCCTTGGAAATTACTGCAGGCAGGTCACAGGTTATTTGCACTGGATACTCACAAAGGAAACGTGACAAAAATCTATCAAACTGATGTACGACTTCTTTGCTGTGAGTCAGATACATTTTTACCTCCATGCTTGTACTCCATTCCTCCCACTGGTGAGGGGAAAAACCCCTCTTCTCCATTTGTGTGTGGAAAGAGGCATTAGTTCCACCCTTGACTCATACCTTGCTTTCATGACTCCTTCCAGCTGAACAGTCTGAAGGCACACATAACAAAGCCTAACTAATTGCAAAGACCCACTTCACCAACACAGCCCAGTCCAACACTTACCCAACATACTTTGCATCATTCCCTTCCTACAGACAACACTCTTTCCTCCTATGCAATAGTGTTCTCCCATCAAGCTCTGTTTCTGTAGCTGTGCTATCTCCTTCACTGGAAGATCTGCTATAGCATAAGGGCCTCTCTTGTTTCACATACTACTAGGGGGTTCTGGCACAACCAGAGGGTTTTTTTTAATTTCACTGAGAAGCTTTTGAACCCTTCTCTTCCCCAGTCAATCTGGTTCTCAGGTCAACTCTAGCAGCTGCAAGTCTAAATGCATATAGGCTTCCTCTCAGCTAACATGCCATAGAGCATAGAAACACTGCGTTCCCCAAGTAGAGTTAAATATGATCAAGTGGGCTGGCTACTCAGGAGAGTAAGAAAAGCTTGATTCCACACCTTCTGCCCAGTTCTACTGAGCCAGGAGTTGAATCTACATCTCTAGAATGTGCCCAACTCTAAAAATCCGATTTCTCTCCTATTATCATTCTGCTTTATACAAATATATCAATATTCAATGGACATTTTAATGGTGCTATTCTTCTCCCTTTCTCTTTCCCTTTGGCCTAATCCTCTATCTTTTACCTGAGCAGCTTTTACTACCTTTTTTGTCAGCGAGTTATTTTATTTGTGCCTGAATCAATTGAGAACCCAGCTTTGAGCTGATAAGAAGCCTGGATATCTGAATTAGAGCTGTGGATTCATGGAGTAGCAGGACACCCAAACCTTGGGCTGCTNCCCGTGCCCTTCCTTTCTAGCAGAGATGTCCTGTAAAGGATGATCAGGAAGACAGTAGGTGAAACAAATGTTTGTAACTGGCTGTTTTGTTAACTACAGTCCCATAAATGCAGAAGGGCTATTTCAGCAGCTGGTACATAGTTGGAACCCAAAAACTTCCTTTCAAAAACACCAAACAAAAACATAAAAGCAGCTTTTATGCTTGCTAAAAGGAAATCAAAACAATATTATAAAAATAAACTTAAAAAAAAAAAAAAGAATGGCTTGCCATGTCTGTTGATATTGTTTAATGTGGGGGTTGTACTGGTTATGTTTAGCGAAGGGGGATTCTCTGAATGGCATTTGGAAAGAATGCAGCTAAGACCTGTGCAGGGTGTGGGTGGCCTCCTTGAAGATATTTTCCTCCTTTATTCACATAGCTACTCTGTGATCTTCCTTCCTGTAACTTAATCACTAAACTAACATCAGAGACTCCTCCCACTCTCCCCCAGCATATCACAGGGTTGACCCTTCCAGGAGATGTTACCAGCCAAATGACATTTTTCCTCTTCATGTTTATTTCCAGAAGAGTCAAGAGGGTGGGGAGTACGCACTTCAACTGGTCAAGTCAGGCTTTTGGCCAGACCTGTTTGCAAAGAGGTGCCATTGGGAACTTCCACCCTGGGATTTGTTTAATTTTTTCCAAGGAAGTACTCAAAAAAGAAGGTAAGGAAGGAAGAGTTGTGTTGGGTTTACCAAACATCTGAGGAAAATGACAGAGCCTCAAGAATAGAAGTCATTTGAGAATATGACACATGCCTTTCTCACGTCATCTTCTTGCTTGTGACAACAGCTGATTGGATGGAGATCAAAAGTTACGGTCATCTACTGGTTCTTTGGTAACTGGTACAAAAATTAAGTGATCAGCTGTTATCACCGTGATGATATCGTTATCAACCTTGATGAGGGAAGAGCATCCCAATGATGTGCCGATGATACAGAGCTGGGAGGGGTGGCTGACACGCCGGACACTGCGCTGCCATCCAGAGAGACCTGGGCAGGCTGGAGAGCTGGGCAGGGAGAAACCAGATGAGGGTCAACGAAAGCAAGTGTAGAGTCTGGCACCTGGGGAGGAATAACCGTCTGTATCAGTACAGGCTGGGGGATGACCTGCTGGAGAAGAGCTCTGTGGAGAAGGACCTGGGGGTCCTGGTTGATGACAGGTTGGCCATGAGCCAGCAGTGTGCTCTGGGGGCTAAGAGAGCCAATGGGATCCTGGGGTGCATCAGGAAGAGTGTGGCCAGCAGGTCGAAAGAGGTGATCCTCCCCCTCTACTCTGCCCTGCTCAGGCCCCACCTGGAGTATTGTGTCCAGTTCTGGGCTCCCTGGTGTAAAAAGGACAGGGATCTCCTGGAGAGAGTCCAGAGAAGGGCTACGAAGATGATGAAGGGCCTGGAACATCTCCCATATGAGGAAAGGCTGAGTGAGCTGGGACTGTTCAGTCTAGAGAAAAGAAGACTAAGGGGGGACCTAATTAATGTTTATAAATATCTTAGGCATGGGATGCAGGGGGAATTGGCCAGCCCCTTTTCAGTGGTCTGTGGGGACGGGACAAGGGGCAATGGCCTCAAGTCAGAGCACAGGAAGTTCTGCACCAACATGGGGAAGAACTTTTCCCCAGTGAGGGGGAGTGAGTCCTGGGACAGGCTGCTCAGGGGGGTGTGGCGTCTCCTTCTCTGGGGATATTCAAGATCCGTCTGGATGCCTCCCTGTGCAATATGAGCTGGGGAGCTGCTGTGGCAGGGGGGTTGGACCCGATGATCTGTCAAGGGCCTTTTCAACCCCTGTGATTCTGTGAAACAGCTACAGTAAAAGTCACCACTCACCACTTTAACTGACATGAATAGCAATCTCATCAGCAGTTTTACTAGAAATGTCGAGGACCTGCCAGCCTTCAACATTGAATTCTTGTTAGCTGCAGCCTCTCACAACGCTGGTGGGGCAGCACAATGCATTCGTTCCCCAGTGCCCACGCAGTGCCCACCCCACAGCTAAGTCTCAGACACTGGACACAAGCATCACATCACGCCTCCAGCTGCCTTCCCATATGATTTCTCTCTTGCTTCCTTGTACTCATCATTCCATGTCTTTTACATTCTTAACTCTATTCACATTTCTGGAGTGGCATTAGTGCCACAGCTTCTGCAAGTTCTTCCCTCTGCAAGGAAGAGGTCCACAAGCTACTCTTTCCCTGCTGCTGAACTGGAAAATGTTGAACATATCTAGTCCTTTTCAACTAACCCAAGAAAGAGAGCATTTTACAGCGTTTTAGGATCAGGAGGGAGCTTTTGAGGTGAATCTTTCCATCTTCCCTGCTTAACTGCACTTTGGTTTATATGGCAAGGCTGTCTCAGAGTATGGACCCTGGATCCTTTTAGTGAAAAGGTGTGGTGATTCAGCCTCAAGCACTGGCTGAGCACCACAGGCCACTTGCTTGCTCCCAGATGAGAAAGAGACCAAGCCTCTGTTGGAATAGACAAAAGCACCATGAAAGGGGAACAATAACAGCCAATTACACTCACACCCCGTGATAACACAGAGTGCCTTATCAACCTGGTGATTACAGAGTGCTGCACAACACAAGGACCGACTGACCCAACGCCTCGCCAGCAGTGGCTCTTGCAGCTCGCAAGGCCAATGGGATCCTGGGCTCTATCAGCAGAGGGGTGGCAGCAGGGACAGGGAGGGGATTGTCCTTCTCTACTCTGCCCTCGTGAGGCCCCATCTGGAGTACTGTGTCCAGATCTGGGGCCCCCAATACAAGAAAGATGTGGAACTGTTGGAGAGGGTTCAGAGGAGCCACAAGGATGATTAGAGGGCTGGAGCACCTGCCCTACAAAGAGAGGCTGAGGGAGCTGGGCTGGTTCAGCCTGGAGAAGAGAAGGCTGCGGGGGCACCTCATTGCAGCCTGCCAGTCCCTGAAGGGAGCTTATAAGCAGGAGGGGATTCAACTTTTTATGAGGGTAGATAATGGCAGGACAAGGGGGAATGGACTAAAGCTAAAGGAGGGAAGGTTTAGATTAGATATTAGGGGGAAGTTTTTTACAGAGAGAGTGGTGAGGTGCTGGAACAGGCTGCCTAGAGAAGTAGTGGATGCCCCATTCCTGGGGGTGTTCAAGGCCAGGTTGGATGGGGCCCTGGGCAACCTTGTGTAGCTCCAGGCCTGAGGTTGGTGGCCCTGCCTGAGGCAGGGGTGTTGGAGCTCTATGATCCATGGGGTCCCTTCCAACCCAGACCATTCTATGATTCTATGATTCTATGATTCTGGCCACACTCAAACTGTCCTAGAGACACCCGGGAGCACCCCTCCCCAACCAGCCCCTTTTATGGGGGAGTGATGTCAGGAAAGGTGGAAGCAGCCCAGGCTAACTCAGCTCACCTGGGGTGGCTGCTTGGGGAGATGGACTCTAGCCTGGCCAGAAGCAGGACAAAAGGAGAGAGCAATATGCTCTAAGTACACACCTAATGTGCCTCAGTTGCTACTGAACACTCATTTCAGAAGACCTGACTAGGACTACTGCATGAAATAAATTCAAGGAAGATGAAAATAAACTGGGACATGCACTCCAGGGAAGCACCTCACACAGTCTACAAATAATAGGTACTCACTCCGGACTAGAGCTAATCCGAGCCGAATCCCCCTCCAATGTACAGATTGTGCAGCTGTCTGCATCTCAAGCACCATTTCAGGTTACACATGTTCCTACCACAACATGTAACACAGCCAGGGTCCATGGCACAGGGCATTGCTTGGCACCTGGTCTCTCTAGCTCTGCTTTAAAAGATTCATGAAGCAGGACACTAACCGTTCAGTGGAAAGTGACTCCTCTCTGCTTCTGTTTCTGACCAGGTAGGCACTCAGGCCTGATTTTACAGTTGTAGTTTTACAATGCTCAGTCATTAGCCAAAGAAATGAGCAGGGCTAAAGCTGAGAATAGGCTTAGCTCCCTTGGCAACACCGAAGAGCCATATATCACAAGCAAGAGCCAAAACATTACACCATCTCAACATATGCTGATACAGCCTCTGACAATCTCTTAAAGTTCCTGTTTTTCCCTATGTCATTATACTTGTGTCTACTTTCCCCTCTAAGCTATAGGGAGCACTTTTTGGCTAGATTCAGTTGGCACATACTTCAGGTCAGGTGCGATGAGCGGGACAGGAAAATACCTACTTTGAGAATCAAACCAGTTCATAGAATCACAGAATGAACTGGGTTGGAAGGGACCCCAAGGATCACAGAGTTCCACCCCCTCTGCCACAGGCAGGGCCACCAACCTCCAGGCCTGGATCTACACAAGGTTGCCCAGGGCCCCATCCAACCTGGCCTTGAACACCTCCAGGGATGGGGCATCCACCACCTCTCTGGGCAGCCTGTTCCAGCCCCTCACCACTCTCTCTGTAAAGAACTTCCCCCTAATATCTCACCTAAACATTCCTTCCTTTAGTTTTAATCCATTCCCCCTTGTCCTGCCATTGTCTACCCTTTTAAAAAAGTTGAATCCCCTCCTGTTTCTCTGCTCCCTTCAGGTACTGGAAGGCTGCATTGAGGCCTAATAGCTCGGGCTACAACAATGTAAGGTTGACTGTGGTTTCTAGAGGTAGGAAGAGTAGGTGAAGTTTACTACCGACAAGAGTAAGTATGGTTCTACTAATGAAAAGTCCTTGAGGGTTCTGACTCAAATAAGAATGTTTTGTCCCTTTCTACAGTTCCTAGGGTTCCTTCCAGGAAAGATAAATTCTTCCTTGGAATTAGGTAAGGAAGCCAGAAGAGAAAAACAATAACGAAAAAGGGGCAGAGCAATAGGGAAGGCAGCCAGCGCACTTGGTAATAATGAATAGAGTTGGATAATTATTCAGTTATTTTTCCAGAGAGCATTCGTTTTCCCCAGAATGGCAAAAATAACTCAGGCTATCCAAAAACCATGTGGCCAACTTGTTTCTGAACTCATCAAATACTTCCAGCTGTTTGGGGGGACAAAATGCTAGATTAATACAACCATTCTTGCTCCCTCCTTCCCTTTTGTTCACTGGAACTTGGGTTTCATGAAACCTTCTGTCCTTTTTCTGCCCAAGGGAGCCCAAATTAAGTGAGTAAATTTCTGGCCACAAATACTTTCAGTCCGTCTTGCTGAAGCTGATATATTTTCTAAAGATGAAACACAGCAAAATGAGTCCAAATGCTTTCTAACTCCTGCTTTGGTTAATTATCCAGGGATGACGTATCAGTGTCACAAGTCCTTGTTTCAGCAGACAGCATCCAAACTGAGAGAGACCTTCTTCATCAAAGAAGAGCAGAGCTTAAGAGCACACTTGTAAGTGAGCACATTTCTCTTGAAGAAACGGGGGTAACAATATGCACCAGTCTGGCAGAGGAGGAGTCAAACCTGGACGTCCCAAAATCCCTCCACAGTCATGCCAACCCTTATGAATCCAGTCCTTCATTTCACTTTCAAGTGTCCAAAGCACTTGGGGGGAGGAAGGGGGAAGGAGAAGCCTGGTATGCATACACATTACAGATAAGAGGGACACAAGAGTATTCAACTACCTGCTTCACACAGAACTTTGTCAACGTGACAGCTAAAAACATTAAGCCCCCACATTCCAAATCCTTGCACAGAGGTCAGCTGCACCTCATCAAAGTATCTGCCAAATATTAAACTACGTCTACTCATCAGAAAAGTACCATAAGTGCTCAGAACAACAGTTGCCAGGTAAAAAAAATAATAAATTAAAAATCTATTTCGTTGAAGATCTTCATGTTCAGGTTCATTCTGATCAGGAATGAAAAAAATAAATCCATAAGACAACATTTTAGGGGCAGAAAAGTTTAACTCAAAACATGTTTTTTTCCTCCCTACTGCCTAAACACCTTAAAGTACAGATTCCACATCTCAAAATTATTCTGTAGTGTCTATATCAATTTTTTTCTTCCTACTGATAAAAAGGCACTTCAGCCCTCCCCTCTTTTTCAGAACTATTCGATAGAAAGTTTCAAAACCTGCCACTATTTCACTGAAACTGAACTTTCAGATTCAGTGACCCCAAGTGATCCTAAAAGGGATCATTTGGATCAGAACAAGATCCCAAGTGATCCTAAAAGGGAAAACCAGTGTAAAGGAGCTTGTAAATTGTGTTTCTAAATTGTAAAACCATCTGTCAGCAACAGTTGGATCTACTGAGGCAAGTTGTTCGCAACTTTGCTACTGCCCAGGCTGGGAATGTAGACCTTTATAAAGGCTGTGTGAGTAATGAAACTACATGGTTATTCTTTAGGACTTTGTTATAAAGAAGCACCAGTGAGGAAAGAAAAAAGGAAAGAGACAGTGACTGCATGGGGCAAGGACAAAAACATCTCTGCACAATAGCTTTCAACAAATGCTTTAACAAATGCATTTACTTCAAGGCATGGTGGTAGGAAAGGAGCCTTTTATAATAATATCTTTACCTATTAGCCGAAGTTTAAACATTCACCTCAAAATCAAGACTTTAATCACTGAGTTACACTCAGATAATCAGGACATGGATATGATACCACAGGATGCAGAACTATAAATTTCATAGTCTCAAAAGCTCGGAACTCACACATCATTCAGCCTGAGAAGACACTGAAATTTTCTTGAACAAAATACATAACGCTGATTCTGCTAGACCACTTGCTAAATAAATTTGAAAAAAAACCATGTGAGAACTGTAACTCTTATGCAGCTCATATTCTGAATCATAATCTTCCTCTCCTGAACTTTTTGTTCACCAAACATTTAACTCCGTACCTGAGAGAACACCAATTAGAACAATAAAAGAGGGAAAGGAACAGTATTAATAAATATTCTCAACCTAGAAAATACCAAATTATGTCCAAGGCAACTATGCAAGGTACTGAACTATGCCTGTGAATAGTTCCACCCACTGAACTCCTTCACAGGCAGCCTTGGTATTTCTGAAAGAAGTCTGTATTTTCCTAAAAATAAGAAAAAAAGCCTCTTTACACCAAAGATGCAGCCCTTGTGGGGCTCAGTCAGGTAGAAGGTATTTCCTGAAGCCCAGGAAAAGATGATACTTCATAGATAAATCTCTTCATCAATGGATCTTGGAGGGATCCTAGATGGAAAGGTAACAGGAAGCCCCAAAATACAGGGTAGAAATTTCAGTTTTTCTTAGGCTGATTAGTTTGTTATAAACTCAAGTTAGTATGGGGTTTTAGCTAAGGCATTCATTGTTACATTATATGGACCTTGTCCCCAGATTGTTTATGCTCATACCGAAATTGAAAACTATTGTTTTCCAGGAAAATCAATCGCATTCACATCTGTGTAACAGTCTCCTGCCCATCCCATGCTCTCGCTTTGTGCGGCATGCTCCCAGACACTAGGCCTCAGATCCTAGTGACACCTGACAGCCACTTCGTGATCAGAGAGAAGAGTACCGTCCTGCACTTAATATTAGACACAAAATTGGCAAAAAGTCAAGCAGTTACTCCAGTGAGGGGCCTGATGCAGCAGTTTCTGTAACTCAAGAGGAAAAGCTGCCTGCATCTGCCTCAGTGCCTGTAGATTCCTGCCTGCTGTGGTGTCAGCGTGAGCCACGCTACTACCTCCTACTGCAGGCTCACACTCAGCGAGTCATTCTCTTTCCCCGACAATTTCCATGAGGAAACACTAACTCACTTTCCCTATTCTTCCTCATTTTTAAATACCTTCCCTCCCCACCAATGGCCATAAGTGATAGAGACCATTATGATTAGCTGACATTAAATGGCTGATCTTGAGACTTAAGTAAAGGAAGCAAACTGCCTGTGTTCCCTCTCACACTCTAAGATGGAAAATGTAAAGCACCATCACTGTCAGATGAAGCTCTCAAGTGACAAAAACATTTCTCCCCTTACTTGCACAGGCTTTCTCTCAGGAAAGAAAACCCGTAACAAGGACAGCCCCTCATGTACAGTAGTTGTTGTCAGCAAGCTAGTGAGAAAGTCACACATACAGTCCCAGTGAGAAGGTGGTTGATATTTCTGCAAACACTTTTCCACAGGCTGTTTCTGTTTACCAATGAGAGTCACCCCCACCTTTCTTGCCTATAAGAAGTGAAAACGATGGCATTAAGAACTAGACCCAAAAGGAGTTATCACCATATCTTTTCTGTGAAAAGGCAACTTGTATGTTCATACCCAGTCTAAGAGTGACAAATGTCAGGATAACTTATGAAACAGAAACTGGATCTTCCTCCTCTCCTTCCTAGATTTTTTTGAAAAAGAGAACTTTTTACCTCCACAGAGGAGTTTAGTTCTTCCCTAAATTAAAGCAGTTGTTCCCCACCTCCCTACCAAGTGCACAGGATACTCCTCTTGTGACTCCCCATCCAAAACCTTCAACATTTGTTTCAAGGGCACAAGCATTTGTCTTCCCTTTAAAAAAAAAACAAAAAACAAAAACCTTGAGTTTTGAAAAGAAAATGTGATGCTTTTAGCAGGAAGATTAAACCTATAAAAAGCAGTGCTAATAGAAACAAACTTCACACCAATTCTTCTTGCAGCTTTCCCTGTTGGCAAGCTGTGTACTGCCATGCCTCCTCACCTGGCCGTCCTTATTCCAGTAGATCTCTTACACCTGTGTCACAAATGCAAAGTTCTCTTCATACTTACAAAGGGGAATTTTGTTTAATTTTAACTGTGATTTGGCCACATCTTCAAATAGCTGCAAACTCTGAAGTTAGGGACAGTGGATAGCAGCAAAGTCTGCACAGATAGGCCGATAGACAGGAACACTGCCAGGGTTTTTTCTCTCTCCACATCGCCATTTCTCCTACAGTTAAAAACTAAATTCACTGTGTTCAAACAATTATTTCAGAAGTTCCTTCTGCTGTGAGTCCCTCTTCCTCAAGGGATGTCCTGAACTTTGAGTCATTTGCCCATTTGAAAAAGAAAATTAGGTTAAGCCATAAAACAGTGAGTGTCATGTCAAGAGCAAAAATTTGTTAGCAGATATTGTGACCTGGCTGGTTTATTTATCAGTATTAAGTGCAACTGTTAGTCTTAGAGATAACATTTTTCAAATTCCTGCACTGCATGAATAACATGCTGCAACTTGTTTTGTAGCATAGTTTATCACTAAGTAGTTCTTACAAGAAATTAAATATCCTTCTGTCCAGAATTGGAGCATGTTTACTTCCTAGACTCAGAATTTAGTGTTCCAGAAGGAAAATAACAATGTTTTGATATCTACAGGGTAAATAACCTTTCCCCATTTTTGCAAAAGACAAAATCACCACAAGTAGAACCTCTGTATCTCCAGTTTCAGTGTCTGGCACAGAAAGAATAAGTAAAGATTTTAATTTGACAGAAGCATTTCTGTTGCTAGTAAGTCACTTCCACTCTCCACAAAATGAGCCATAGCTTGCCTTAATTCACAACTGGAACTTAAAAAAATTGAACATCAAGAATTCAAACACCTTCCTTTTGATTCATCTGACAAAGGATGTTTTAGACCATTACAGATGCTCCCAGGAAGGAGCATGTCTGCAACAGCATTTCTCCTGGCAATAACAGCAGCTCTTTAAGAAACTCAATAAAAGCAAAGGAGAATGAAAATTAAAGTTGCGGCGAGAGAGCATCCTGGAGGGGAAGCGAGAACAAAACCAGGCAGGCTTATGCAGCCAGCCATCTGCAAAGCTGAAGGTTTCACAAAGAGAAAAAAAGCCTCTACTGTTCCTGAATCAATGGCTTCCCATTTACAGGCTAGCTGTATAGAAAGAGATTCAAAATGGCTCTCAAGGAATTCATGCCAACCGTGAGGTCTGTTTTCTCCGCTGTATTTCCCCCCCTCTCACCTCCTTCTTTCAAAGTCACAAGGATGTAAGTATTTATCAGTCCTGTACCCCTGCCAGCATACACTGGAACAAGTCAAAGGGACCTGGCACTGAATCACAGGGATTTGTGTTGCTAATAAATGCAGCAGGCCCCATCCTTTGTTGATTAATTTTGACTGAAATCTAAACACCAAACAACAAACACTCTTCTGAACTGCTTTGGTACCCATTAGTTTGATGTGTTTATTAGACAAGACTGTATTCTTTCAAGTTTATTAACAACAGATTAGAGTATCTGCAAACAAATCTAGGAGTTTTATTATTTAAAGGTGTGGGCACCATACAGCAACATCTTTTGGATTTGACAATAAATAAAACCCAAAATCCCATATCAAATTGTACTTAGGGTAAAAAAAAAAAAGCTAGTTAATGTTGAAGAACAGCAGAGTTCCAGCTCTTCACATTTTCAGACAATGCAGAATGACACCTCTAGACCAAACACGAAGACCAAAAATAAATTCTAAAAAGAGCCAAACCAACCTACTGAGGAACCTGTTGCATTAATTTGTAGTGGGTTCACAGTAAATAGGAAGTGTAGCATATTTTGCAGATAAAGAAATTCCATTAAAACTTGCATTAAGTTGCGGGTAATTTTATTTCCCAAATTAATATAAAAATATTCCAGCAGAGCTCAGCAAAACCATCAAATCTCACGCTGAAACTTTGCCATTCCTGCCCTCTCCCCCCACTGAAGATTTTGTCTTGCAAATCGATGTTTACTGGGCTGAAGCATCTGGTAACAACCAAACAAAACTTAGCAAAACATTTATTTGGTAGTTAAAACTTAAAAACTCCTCGATACTACCCTGCTCTGACAATCAGTTTCATTTGGTCTCAGTAAACTTTTCTCTCCACAGGTCTCTCCTCTCTGCTTCATTTGCAGAACCCAAACTGCAGTGGAAGCCAAGAAAGATGTTATTTCATCACAAGACTGGAACTTGTTCTCGCACTAGGCGTGACTGGCCAACATCTCTTGAGCTGTTCTGGAGTTGGGCTTCAGTGGGTCCTGGTGGATAACCCAAGAGCATTGACTTCCCAGGAAACAAGACAATAGGGATGCTGCCACAAATAGTGTTAAGGTGCCTTAGCTCCTAACTACATGCTCAAGCTTACTCTGGCCTGAAATGGAGCTGAACGAGCCCAGCAAAACTGCATCTTCCTCTGCCTATGACAAACTCTTTGAGCTCTGTGAATATAATATGGAGGAAGTACAATATTGGCATCCAGCTTGCAGGCTTAGAAAGGTTAACAACATTCCACTGCACTTAGAAAATGATTGCTTTACCAAACCTGGAGTTTCTTAGAGTTTTTGGGAACATTTGAAATACTGCATTTCTCTGCTTCAAAGCTACAAAGCCAAGACAGACGAGCTACCTAGCTAGGTGAGGTAAAACAGTGGCAGGTTGCACAGCCTCTGGTGGCAATCACATGTTTCTAGGATTATCCACATACATTCTGAGCTGTCTGACATCATTGCAAGGCTGCTCTCTAAACTTTGACAAGTTGTGGAGAGAGAGACATCCCAGAAGTTGAGAAGGTTAAAGTCACCCCAATCTACAATCCAGGAAATGATATGCCTAGTAGTCTTATTTCAGTGCCAGGGAAAGTTATGGAATTAATCCTTCTGGGACTATCACAAGTCAAATGAAGCACATGATTGGGAAAAGCCAGCCTGGACTCACCAAGGATAAATCCTGCTCGACAAACCCGATTGCCTTCTACAACCAGTCGTTTATCCCCAGTTGGCAGCTACACCCCACATAGCCACTTACACCTTCCCAGCAAGATGAGGAAGAGCATCACAGGAGTGAAAGGGAGAAAAATGGTGACTTGAGATACAGAGAGTTTAATCAATAAGTCAAAAGCCATGCACACAAGCAAAGCAAAACCCAGGAATCCATTCCCCACTTCCCATGGGCAGACAGGTGTTCAGCCAACCCTTGGAAAGAAGGGCTCCATCACACCTAACGCTGACTTGGGAAGACAAATGTCATCACACCAAATGTCCCCCTGCCTTCCTCCTTGTTCCCTCAGCGTTATAGTCTGAGCATGACATCATATGGTATGGAATATCCCTTTGGTCAGTTGAGGTCAGCTGCCCAGCTGCATCACCTCCTAACTGCTCACGCACCCCCAGCCTGCACTCTGGGATGGTGTGAGGAGCAGAAAAGACCTTGGCTGCATGAACACTGCTCAACAGGAACGAAAACATCCCTGTGTCATCAATGCTGTTTCCAGCACAAATCCAAACTACAGCCCTGTACTAGCTACTAGGAAGAAAATCTACTTTACCCCAGCAAAAAAGTCAGCACTACAAAGTAACCTACCTGGTTGATGTGAGGCAAGTGGTGGATATTGTCTACCTGCATTTCTCCATGGCTTTCAATATGGTTCTTCAAAGCCTCCTCCTAGAGAAACTGATCTGTTACATTTAGAGAAGTGGTCCGTGCAGTGGGTGGGGAACTAGCTGACAGGCCATACCTAGACTGTGTTGGTAAATAGCTCCTTTTCAAACTGGCAGCCTGTCACAAGTTGGGTCTCCCTGGGATCAATACTGGGCCCTACACTAATATCTTCCTAAGTGTTTGGATGACGGGATCTACTGCACCCTGAAGTTTGCACATGGTACCAGAGTGGGGAAGTAGGCACTTCAGAAGCAAGAGCTACCCTGCAGGAAGACCTGGATAGGCTGGAAGAGTAAGTGAACAAGAATCTTATGAAGATCAACAAGGACAAGCATAAAACCTTGCACCTGTGAAAACATAATCCAGGAGTGCAGCACGGACTGTCATCTACCTGGCTCTGTGGAAAGGGACCCGTGGGTCCTGGTGCACAAACAGCTCAGGATGAGTATACAGCCTGCTGTTGCCAAAAGAAAGCCAACAGGATGCTAGGCTGCATCAACAACAGCATCACCAGCAGAAATAAAGTCTCTGTACTCTGCTCAGCACTTTGAGGACCTTATCACTGCGTTTCAGTACTTAAACCATAGTTACAAAGAAGATTGAGAGTCTCTTGTTACAAGGAATGGCATAGGAAAGATGACGAGATAATGGGTACAAGTTACTCCTGTGAAGATTCTGACTGGACACATGACAAATTTTCACCATGTGAACAATCAGCTGCTGGAATAATCTCTCCAGGGAAGTAGTGGATTCCCCAACACTGTACATGTTTAAGATTCAGCTGGGCAGGGTGCTGGGTGATTTCATCTAGACTGCTTTTGCCAAGACAGGGTAGACCATCTTTGAAGTCCCTTCCAACCCGCTATTCTGTGATGATTCCCAGAGGAAAACATGACAAACTGAAGAACCTCTCTGCTCACATCAAAGATAAAGCTTTGACTAGGATGCAGAAGAAAACCAGGTAACTATTCAATTTTCTACTTACACTAACTGTTCAAGACTTTAAGCAATAATAAAGGATGATTTCCCTTCTCTTCTGTCAGAAATAAAAAATAGGTTTTGTCTACTCTTATTTTAATTAATAGACCAATGGGATATATCAATATGCTTTTTGTTTGCCATAAGTTTGATTTTAGTTATTTATTGCTCTTCAGACATTCACAAGCCTTTGAGTTTAGGCACTAGTAAATTAAAGTGCATCATCATTACTTAGATGGATGACAACACTAAATTATCCTCCCTGTTTTCCTATATGGCATTTTAACCCAATCAAGGATCAAACCAAGGACAGTTCAAAAGGATTAAAACATAGCCTTCTTTGTCTGATGCACTGAAGTCAAATAATGATTTCTGCCTCAAGTAAAGCATGATTCATAGCCATTAGCTGGCAATATTTTAAAACCACATACTATTAGAGTTTGCACCTTAACGTTTTCAGAACCAGCAAAATTCCAGTCTACTAATATCTATGCACCCCAAGCACACCGGACTCCAAAGATGCAATTGCTGAAGATGTTTCCATGGCAGCTTTACATGAGGTGCTGGAGCAACTGTGGAGCCAAGGCTTTAGACTCAGCTGTGAGTTAAACTTCAGATGTAGAATTCTGCATCAATAGTCTCCATACTAGAGGAGCGAGAAATATTTAAATGCCAAGAATCTCACCCACATTTTCAATAACATAATATATCCTTCAGCCTTTTCTCTCACCCAGGTTAATATTCTTGCTACTTTGTCCAATATGATTTCAATATATTTATGTCCTATAATCCAAGACACTCACAGAATCATTAGTCAATGATGAGCTGGTAGGACTGAAGCCCACAGCAAAACTCCTCAGAAAGATTTCAGAAATCCTGTGGACTACATCAGACAGCAGTAATACACCTCCTGTACTGACAAGATCAGCTTTTCATGTTGACATATGAGGGGCAAAAAAAAGCAGGAAAATAATGCTAAATCACTGCACTGGATTTGGAAATTACTTGTCTGGAAACTAAAGAAGTCATCCTGGTGTGTTAAAATTTTGCAAAGCTCTCACTATCAAATGCAACTATTGCAAAGATTCTTGAAAACATTAATATATTTCATATATTCATTCATATATGAAAACATTCATATATTCAACTTGCAGTGCTGGTTGCACCCATCCTCCTTTGAATTTCAGAGTATGATTGTTCAAATAGAACTTTGCGTTTCTCCCAGCCTCATACAGAGTAGCCTAGGTCTTTAATGGTGTCCTACCAAACACATGAAGCAAGTTGGCTAACTACCAGTCTTTAAAAGACCTTCTTAACTCTGCCATGCAGTAAACAGGAAGCATTTCCAAAACCAAAGCATTCTCTAGCAGTATGTATTTGGTCCTAGACTGTCTGTATACATTTAGTTGACAAAAAATGTTATTATCTCTAAGTGTTAGGCAAAGCAGACATAACTTCAAGACAATGCACAACACGTTTCAACACACTAGTATCCCTTAAGAAGCAGTCTCACTGACCTGAAGGGCAAAGTCTTTAAAAATGCATCTGCTAAAGTTCTTTTGTTCAGCTGTGTTTCAGGATCTGTTACAAGGTCAAGAGGAAGTAATTACATTAAAAGCCAGGCATCTCAGTAGGTTTTTCCAGGAATTTCCAAACCACATATTTTGTGCAACTAGTCTTCCTTTCCCAGCTACTCCCTGTAAAAGTACAGCCACCTCTTGGCTAAAGCCAACAGTCACAGAAGGAGAGAGGATCAATAACCAAGTCAGCACGTGAATCCTCTAATTACTTGTGACAAAATACTTATAAGAAGATAGTTGAAAAATCTGTTGCATGGGGATGGGGAGCAGGGCCGGAAATGAAGGATTTTGATCACTCAAGCAGCCCACCTGACTTGATTATAACAACAGTTTGGTTGGATGTGGATACTGTATTAGTTATGGTAATTTAAAAATAATCCAAGGTAGAAACTTAAATACCCTTAATCAATGGTATCATGCTACCACTAAGCCAACAGGCTTTTTTTTCTTTTTCTTTTAAAAAAAGTAATAAATATTTCTGTCAGAGAACTCAGGTACGCTTCATCTTAATTAGAAGAGGTTAACATTCCTGAGCCACACTTTCAGTCTAGGAATCGAGACAACCTCAAACCTAGAGGCAAGCCAGCTCAAATCATCATTATTGTCTTGGCTGCGGGGACCAATATGAAAATATTCACACCATCATTTTCCTCTTTTCTAAATTGTTATCAAGCCTGCTGACTACTTAGAGCATATCTTTAACTTTCCTCTTAAGCAAATCAGTGAAGACCCCTGACTAACTTTGAACAGCCCCCTCTCTAATAGGTGGGATGCATGAGTATAATCTATATTAAGTTTAAGACAGAGCTATGAAACAGAAGAATTATCAATCCCTGATGGCTTTAAAGAGTGCTTTTTATATTTCCCTCCTCTGCAGGTCACTTTGGCAGGCACAGCATTAATTTTGAAGGCAGAGAACACTGCTAATGAAGGATTTTCCAAATAGCACAAAGGACGTGTTTAATTACATTTGGGCCTGTCGAGCCCACAGCCTAGTAAAACAAAGTCAAAAGTGAGTTGAGATTAATAAAACAGCATCTGTGTTTCTCTCCAGTTTGCCAAGCGAGATGGGGGATTTGCATAGCAGGTTAACATGGAGTAAACCGGCAGCTCTCGAGGTTCAGCTCTTTCAGCAACACACTAATGAGACAAACATCTTAGAGCTAACCCTACTAATGATCCTAGGTAAAATTTTAAGCAGGGATAGGATTAGACAGGAAACTCCTCTTTTGCATGGTGAATTAGAAAGATCTGAAAAGATCTGCAGTGCCTGCAGAGACACTGAAATTACAGCACAGATATTAAAAAACACTGACCTTGTTATCATAGAATCATAGAATTGTCTGGGTTGGAAGGGACCTCAAGGATCACAGAGTTCCACCCCCCCTGCCACAGGCAGGGCCACCAACCTCCAGGCCTGGATCTACACAAGGTTGCCCAGGGCCCCATCGAACCTGGCCTTGAACACTTCCAGGGACGGGGCCTCCACCACCTCTCTGGGCAGCCTGTTCCAGCCCCTCACCACTCTCTCTGTAAAGAACTTCCCCCGAATATCTAAGCTAAACCTTCCCTCCTTGAGTTTTAATCCATTCCCCCTTGTCCTGCCATTGTCTACCCTTTGAAAAAGCTGAATCGCCTCCTGCTTATAAGCTCCCTTCAGGGACTGGCAGGCTGCAATGAGGTCCCCCCGCAGCCTTCTCTCCTCCAGGCCACTGCGATGGCTGCTGTGGTGCTTCACTCAATGCCTGGGTTACAAAGGCACCTGGGGATGTTTCATGTGCCACTTGGTTCATACTTAATATGTCTCCTGTGTATTTTCCCACATGCTCATTTCTCTAACACAGTAATGCATACAGCTTGAAATGCTTTTATACCTCTGTTTACTAAATACAGCAAATGTTCAATAAACCCCCAACAAGCCCCATACATCCATGGGTCTCTAAGCCACCTGACAGAATCTCACAGTTATAGAAGAGATAGATCATTCAGTTTTCTTATGGCAACTGTTGAGAAGTAATTCACTTAACTTAGTTATTTGGGGCGGGGGCGGGGGGGTAGTGTTCACAAAAACAATCTTAGTTTTTGTTTCTTTACTGAGACCAACAAGCATTTTGTAGAAATTCTGTTCTAAAATTGACTGAGTTCTGTTTGTTTTCAGATCAACAGAATAGACTTTGAGAGAACACTTGTTATTTTCTATTTTCTTTCTCAGAATCACAAACTGGGGCACAGTTGAATTATGTCAAGTATGTGTGAGTTGGGACTTCTGTTCAAAGGAGGAAGTGAAGGTCATCTTCCCAAATCCATCTTTGGGTACACCTATTTATAAATTTAAGGGTTTAGTAGGTTTAAAACCTATCATGGATACTTCTCTCCTGAAAATGTGATTAAATAGGCAATGATGACACTTACAAGATAATTGTATGACAACCTACTTTATATCTTAACTTGGAATTCTACATTTCTTGTTCAGTAAGTGGAGAAAAATTCCTCCCAAAGATGACTGAATGCTTCTTGCATGTTTAAAGGTAGAGTGCTGTTCCCTATTACTTCAGAAACTCTGAGAACAAGTTTTTATCAGTGTTCCAGCTGACCGCTGCTTTTTTTCAATGCTGATCTCATCATTTCATATCCTCCTAAGTGTCAGCATCCTCAATTTAAAATAAATGCCCTTTTTTAAAATCTGTGCAGCACTGTTCATATTCTCCTATGGTGGTGTTCCCATAAGGAATTCCTTGAGGCTAACAGCTTGTCAACTGTCTTTTCTGCAAGTCACATATGCTCTACAAATTCTTGCAACACAATACAATCAGTTGCTGTTCACTTAACTGTTTCTCAAAACATCAAGCTTTATAGGGCATAGGTTATGAGAGCTGGCACAGTTCCATGGGCTGTTCCTGCACACTGTAACTGAGTTTTACATGCCTTTCGCAGGTATCAGTACTTTTGTATCACTACTTTTAGTATCATGGGTTTTCTGTGGCCGCAAGTTGTGCCAGGGAAGGTTCAGGTTAGAAATTAGGAGAAATTTCTTCTCAGAAAGAATGATTGGGCATTGGAACAGGATGCCCAGGGAGGTGGTGGAGTCACTGTCCCTTGGGATGTGCAAGGGAAGATTGGATGAGGTACTTCGGGATGTGGTTTAGTTAGTGGTATTGGTGGTGGGAGGATGGTTGGGCTAGATGACCTTGGAGGTCTTTTCCAACCTCAACGATTCTGTGATTCTGTCAAGTCCTGGCACTTTTCTATTGCTTTCTCTAGGTTTAAAACTCTGGGTGTTCATTAGCAACTTCAGGACAGCTATGTTTCACAATACAGCCTCCTCTGTATCAAACATTCAGTTAACCTCCCAAACTTGAAATAGTGGCTTTTCAGCTTGAAGGCATTCAACCCACTTGGGAGCGCTTTACTTGCTTTTCGAGCTGTCACTACTCCTCAGAATCCTACAACAGTGTTTTGTTTGGCCTCCTTAGCCTGACATTAACTGAAAACCACCCAGATGCCGTGGCAGTAACAGCTGTCAGTGACTGTTGCTAGAGACACATTATGTACTCTTTATTTGCCATCTATCTAACCAAAGAGTTGCAGGAGCGGTAGGTGAGCTACACTGCTCCGTTCTTCCCAGGTTATCATCTCTGGCCACTGCATTTTCCTCACTGTGTATTTGTTCAGTAGTAATCACTCAAAGCTTTTCAGAGAAGACTCTCCACCAACTGTGCTCTGTTACTTGAACCACAAAGGAACAGCATCCACCCTCAGCAAGTGCCGATGATACAGAGCTGGGAGGGG
>VZTU01003608.1:58685-87592 GCA_013400835.1 Zapornia atra | reverse complement strand
AAAGGCTGGGTGAGCTGGGACTGTTCAGCCTGGAGAAAAGAAGACTTGAGGGGACCTAATTAATGTTTATAAATATCTTAGGCATGGGATGCAGGGGGAATTGGCCAGCCCCTTTTCAGTGGTCTGTGGGGACAGGACAGGGGGCAATGGCTGCAAGTTGGACCACAGGAAGTTCCACACCAACATGGGGAAGAACTTTTTCCCTGTGAGGGTGAGGGAGCCCTGGGACAGGCTGCCCAGGGGGTGTGGTGTCTCCTTCTCTGGAGATATTACAGCCCCGTCTGGATGCCGACCTGTGCAATATGAGCTGGGGAGCTGCTTTGGCAGGGGGGTTGGACCCGATGATCTCTTGAGGTCCCTTCCAACCCCTACGATTCTGTGATTCTGTGAACAACATAGCAGCTGCCTTCTACTTGAGTCCCTTAAGTCTGCCCATCGTGTTTCTTTCAGATAAGCCCCCCCTCTCCCACTCCCCTTAATCACACCTGATCTTTCAAAGGAGCCACAGTCATGTCCAGTATTCAAACTGAACCTCACTAGCTACCCATAGTGGTACAGGATATTAATAAAAGATAAAGACATTTATTAAAGCTGTCTCTGTAATACTGCTTCTCCTGGTTTCTTCACAAAAACATCACAATTTCACACCACTGGATTTTCATACATGGTAGAGACCTGTAACTCCACTGCAACACCCAAGTGCAACAGCAGGAAAAGAGCCTCAGAATGCAGCAGCAAAATCTGCATTAGTTGCAAGTCCTAAATATCTTATTTCTATACCTACTAAAGTTAGCTTCAGGATGTCAGAATGACTTCTCTAGGTTCTGTACAAACCACAAATACAGATACCCCTCCCACTGCAGGTTATTTTAAGGCAATTAAAAACAAATTAAAAAATCAACCCCAAAACCCCAGCAACCCTCCCTGAAGGATTATTTGGAAGAAGAGTTATTCAAGTTGTTCAAATTATCAAGGTCTCTCACATAGCTGCCCAGAACTTAACTTTATTGGGAGAGAAAGGTGAAAGAACAAGTTTGATTCAAAGAAGGGGAATCATTTAGGCCAGACTGAGGTTTGGTCATTTCTGTTCACCAGCCAACTCCCTCTACTGAACATCTCCAGCTTGGTGCCACACAACTGACTGCAGGTGAATGAACTTAATGACCAAAAGCAAAGGACAAAACAAGCCCTTCACAGTACATATTCATATAGCTTCATATTCCAGCTGCACCTACACACAGGGCTATCCAGCAGCTCCACAAAAGGACCAGTACAGCTTCACTATGCAAGTACAGATTTAATTTTAAAATGAAAATTTGTCACTTTTTTCAGCCTGGAAAAACAGGGTAATAGTGCAATATGCTACCTCAGTCTGGAAGGAAAAAAAGGAAAAGTTGGAATTTTGTTCAGTAGTGATCTGTAATTTATATGGTCTCCCTCTGGGTGTAATACTCTGACGAATGACGTTCAGAAAAACACAGTTCAATAAAATAAAGGAAGCTGAGGCTATATCATAAAAACTCCACCTCACAAGCTATCGAGCTTCAGACCTCTATATTTCAATTAATCACAATCCATCATATCACATATGCATTGGAAAAGGTATTTCAGACTCCATATCAGTCATCATAATTAATTTAAAGAATTAGAGTCATGACAGGCAATATAATTAAGAGCCAGGTTTAAAAGGAGTTGGAAGGGAAGGTGGTTGTGTTTGGGTTTGGGTTTTTTTTGAGGTTTTTTTAACAATGTCATCTTCCACTAACTTTCCTGTTTCATCCCATTCCATCTCAGCCTCAGAGGTTACAGACTGTGCTTCAAAGAATTTCTTGGCACTCTCATAGTCATAAAACAAATATTCCATAACTTCTAAGATCAAACACACTCTGGCAGAATGCAAAATTGCTACCTCTGCTCCAGTTGGGACAGACACACTTGTAAAGTATTGAATTTTTGCCTCTGCACCTGAGCAGCACATGACATATCATGAAATATGCAGGTCTTCGTTATGCTTGCCTTTTTGAAAGATGGCTTGTCCTTCCCTACAACTGGAGCTAGTGCCTATTCAGATGTGCTTTTCCAAATTAATCAAACATGTGTCACAGACTCTGGAAGATTTTCTACTTCCTAACCTCCACAATTGCACTATTTTAACACTGAAAATGTGGCTTTTAATACGAGGCCTGCTCTCATAGGCTGAGACCATCTGCTAGGAATTATGTTCCAAAACACAGTAGTTTTGAAGGAAGGAGTTCTTGTTTTGGAAGAATCTTTTAGATTTGGGACAGAACAATGTTTGCTGATTTGAGGTATGGGGTAAGGGGACAGAAATTATACCAGCACAAGAGAAAAGAGATACAAAAACTCACATAACTTCAAGTAAAAGCGTTTCCTCTCCTGATTTTTCTTGGTAAAAAGTAGGCAGGAGTAAGTCTAAGGTTGAAAGGTAGCTAGAAGCCTTAACATTAAGCAAAAAGAGAAGATGAAGAGAGAAGAATAAAACAGGAAGAGGCCACACACCACCCTGCAAAACTATTCCAAAACAGTTATCTTCAGCATCTTAGACTGAACTACCAACATGTTTGACTTCAGCATCGTGCTTTCCAGCAGCTGAAGCCACTCGTGTCCCAGGAGTCCTTCTTTACAGACATGCTTTCCTTTAGAACGCAAGCTTCAAGGTGGGACGGCCAGATTAGCACCAGCATTCCCAATGGGCTGCATTCCCTCCTCTGCAGCCTAGAGACAGGAGTGAGAGAAATCAGATTTCTAATATTCTTTTCTCTACTGCCATCTAAGTCTGGGCCAAGCAAGAGGCAAAGGTGGTCCCTGGATAACACAGGCATGTAATGCTCCTGCCGCCACCCTCCTTCCTTCCAGCCATGCAAGGGCAGACATCCCAACCTCCCTTTAAGCCAATATAAATCCTCCCTTCTCAGCTTCCCAGCTGCTTTGCACTACACAGAGAAGAAGCCAAGCACCTTGCTGGCTCCCACTCTTGATGCAATCCCTCATTCATACATTATTGGGTACCGCAGAACAGGCAACCAGTGTGTATGTGCTCGTACTGCAGAGGCAGCAGGTACAGGAGGAGGCCACACTCCACCCTGCAAAACTATTCCAAAACAGTTATCTTCAGCATCTCAGAGATGAACTGCCAACGTGTTTGACTTTAGCAGAAGGAATCACTGGAGGTGGGGCAGATGGGGAAGCAGGGACTGTGCATATCATTAGTTGAACTGTTCTAAAAGTTTCCATCAGCAAACCATGCTTCCATGGAAAGCACACATACTGCAGTACCATTAACTCCTCCCAGCCTTTTGACAGAAACCAAATAAACTGAGTTAACCTCCTCTGTGAGCTGATAAATTCCTCAAGTCCTCTGGCTATACACGTAGCAGGTTCCCAAATTCACTGGGTGAGGTAGGATCTTAATATTACAGCATACTGCATGTAAATCTTTCTGCTCTCCTTTCTTTAAATACCAAATATGCACATTAATTGCCAAGTAAAATTACCAATACTCAATGCAATAAGTCTAAACATTTAGACTATCACAGTAATTTGACCTTTGAAAAGTAAAAATAGTATGACTTTGCAATGTAAATTGAAATCAAAAGCAAAGCTAAACATTTTTCCTTATCCTATATTTACACACAAAGATGTTTGCATATACATGCATGCATCTCCACTAGTTCTCTATGATCTTTTGAGGTCCTTTCCAACCCCTACAATCCAGTGATTCTACCAAAAAAGAACATACACATGCACACATCTCCACTAGTTCTTCCAAAATATAATTTCAGAATTTTGTTCTGCAGAAAACACTAACTTGGAGCAGAAATATTATTCAAGGCTCACGAACTACCACAAAATTCAAATAAAACTGAAACAGACCACACAAAGCTACCACCCAGCAAACTCAACCTGCTTTCCATGTGCAATTACTATTTATCTTTATTGTGGTAACAGCCAAAGACCCAGGAGGGCCTCTTGTACTGGGCACGCACCAAGCAAGACAGCCCTTCAGCTTACAATCCAAACAGACCAGAGACAGGGGAGGCACAGAACATCACCCATTCTGCCAGCAGCTCTCAGTACCTGCAGACCAGTCTTACCTTTTCTACTGAAGGTGAGCAGTGCCTCACCCACACACATAAACACCATTTCCTTACTTATTTTACCTAACCATGCTGTTCTGAACAGAAGGTCTCTGAAAGCTCATGAAGGTCTCCGATCGCCCTCAAGCTTTCCTCAGCCTGTTCTCATTGCAATTGCTTGGCCCCATCAGAGTGACACCCTTTGTATTTTGGGGTGTAGAACAATGATGCACTCTGGTCTTGTCTTGCAGCCTACATTCCCCCATAGCCTCACAATTTCCAGAAGTTATAGAAGTTCTGAAGAGGCAACTGGCATTTAGATGACAGAATATTAAAAAGGTCAGGGCTGCACGGCACAATGTGGTCATTCATGGGGCACACCAGCTACTGAAATGCCAGCCCTTCTTACTGATGACAAAAGGCAACAGCACAACAGGAAACAAGCTGGCATAATGGCATGCCTTCAAGAACTGGCAGGGTTTGATTTCCTTCATAAATAGTGAGATAGGGAAGATCATCAGATTCCTTCCAATTTGGCATCTGGAGCTTCCAGGACTCACCACTGACTGCCACACTTTGCCAGCCAGTAGCTTCTTGCCATCCCCATCGCAAACTGGCATGGCTCCCTGCTTCCCCTTCATTCTGCAGGCAGGACCATCTCCTCACACCTGCTAACACAGGCCATGCCAGGTGGCCCTGGAGCAGGTATTTATGCTACCCTGCTAAAAACCTCAGCTTAGCTTCTCCTGTTATAGTTCTCCAGCTAATAAGTGACACTAATGTAATCTCTTTACTAGATAGGCTTCATTAAGAACAGAAACCCCCATAAGATCTTGTGGCAGAAATGTAAGAATTAAAATCTTCTTTTTTGCTTTCTCTAAACCTCAAACAAGACACTTCACAGTCAGGACTAAACCCACTAATAGTGCTAGCTTTCCAGACTTTCCAGATCTGCTTTATTTTGAAGCACAATGTTCTTCTCTGTATAAAGATATGAGGAGAATTACCATCAGCTGTAGCAAGAATTACTGATTAACAAAACAGCCTTATTTTCTCAGATGTACTTCTGATCAAGCCCCAGAAGCCTCCTCACTATGCAACACTGGGGTCAGCCTACAAAAAATGCCTTCCCTTCCAGGCAAAGCTGCATGTTCAGTCAAAAAAAATAATAATTCTTAACTCCTTCAGCTGAGCCTCCCTTAAGAGGAAAGGGATGTCACTTGCAAATGAGATTGAGGATAGCTGATAAGGTGGGAGGGTTCTACCTGACTTAAGACATGAAGTAGGACACTGTATCAACAACAATCCAGCTGCAGTTGCCACATTCCAGCCTCTTGCTGGAAGCACCACAGAAATTCCATGGCACTCAGACTTCCCTGCAAAGTTTTGTACAATTTCTTAGTTTCTTCCATAACACACTTAAGACTTGAAATTAAAATACTTTGATACTGTTCTGTAATCCCTCAACAATCAAATAGTATTAAAGCTAGACCTTGAAGGGTGTAAAGACTCTCTCTAGACTTAGAGTTTAGACCATCATACACTTTGGAAGCAGTTTTCTTTTTGTTCATTCATCAGGTTCTCACATGCAAATGCAAAGGCTACTACAAGGAAAAACTTCTAACATTTCCAGTAAGTAAGTCAGTATGGAGAAAAACTTCTTCCAGCCAAGTTTTGGTGCCAAGACATCATTCTATTCCTCCTGCTCCAGAACAGCTCTTATGGCATTTGTAGCAGAAATAAGATTACCAGTCCTTACGGACTTTCTACTGCGCTTCTTCACGGCTTCTGCTATCATTTTGCACATACAAAGAAGAAAACCTAGAGACCAAGTCTGTGATCCTTTTTCATTTTTACAAGATGGGACATATCTCCTAATGGTTCCACAGGCTCCACGTTTCTAGCTAGCCTATTTCCAGGGAAGCAGCGCTGTCTGAAGGACTGTTTCTAGGATAGTAGCCAGGTACAGCCTCAATAAAAATTCCTGGTCCATCACATCAGCATTGTAAAAGGCTTAATCCATTATCCTTGACAAAAGTTTCTCCAAAAGTTTCAGAATATTTATTATTCTCCTTTGCTTGGCACTCATTACACTGTACCTGGAATATTGCATCCAGTTTTGGTAATCCCAGTGCTAAAGTGATATTGATAAGCCTGACCAAATTCAGCAGAGGGCCACCAAGACGGTTGAGGGGGCCGGAGAGCAGGACAGCCGTACAGAGTCTGAGGAAAATAGGCTTGTGTGGCTTGGAAAAGAGAAGGCTTTGAGGGAGCCTACCAGCAGCTTGCCAGTATGCAAGAGGAGATTGCAGAGACGTCAGAGACAAGAGACAGGATCCTTACAGCAGCACAAAGCAGAACAAGAACTCAAACTCAACCCAGAGACCGTCTAACTCGATTCATGTGGGGGGAAATCACTATAAAAAATAGTCAAAACACTGGCATAGTTTGCTCAGGGAGGCTGTGGAAACTCAGTCCTTAAAGGATTTCAAGACCCAATCAGCATGAGGCTGGGCTCAACATCCTCCTAAAATGCCAGCTTATGAATCTACATGACCTGCTACTTTTCACCTTTCAGCAGTATCTTGATCCTGAAGTGCTTTGCATGCAATAGCCCTTCTCTCTGCAGCGTCCCCAGTGGATTGCATCAAAGTCAGGATGGTTCCTGGCTGATGATTACTCATACTTATCCAATGGAACTGACATAAGACCTAGAAATAGTAAAATCTTAAGCAGGGATTCCTTCCACCTGCATTAAATATTACTGCCTCTGGGGGTTTGAAAAATAAGTGAAGAGTATTACTTTCCAATTGAAATTTCAAATGGAAGCTTAGGAAGTCATCAAAATTGGATTTAGCCAGGTTATATGACAGGGTAGTTGTACAGATCATCTCTGTGACTATCTTTCTTCCACTGGCATGTGCCACTTCCATCTCTCGCAAAGTGGGATGAAAACCAGACTTCTGTAGGCATGCAGGCTCCAAGGCACACCAAATTTACTCCCCATACAGCCCACCTCGTTCTTTACCAGTTCTTTTTCCTCATTGATTAAAATTATTCATGCACATGCATTCTACCACAGACTATGCACCTTTTCTCTCTTTTTTTTTTGGTAGCAGTCTATTTTTTGCCCAACTGACAAAATTATCTTCCCTATAATTCCCTCTGCTTAACCACTCTCTGCTTATTTTTCAGCTACATTTCTTCCCTTGCCTGCCCCTTTCAAGTTCTCTTGCTATCTGTGATTAGTCTTGGACTTCCACTCTATGCAAGCTCCTTTTTTCCCCACTGTTTTGGAATTTAAACCATGGAAGTTACGCTGGAAGTTACATAACTCTGGCAAAGCATTTAGAAATACACTTCTTGTTAAAGACAGTAAACATGCCAAAGTAGTATTCTATTTTGAATTGCTACTTCACTACTCTGTTGCTATATTTAATGTTATTTGCAGCTGTTGCGTTTGCAAGCTGAGGCAGGTGAGGCAGGGGTAAAAGGTTAATGCTCCTTCCTTCAGTAGAAAGAGAGGGAGCACAGATCCACAGAGTTGTAGGGGTTGGAAGGGACCTCCAGAGATCATCGAGTCCAACCCCCCTGACAAAGCAGGTTCCTTAGGATAGGTCACACAGGGAGGCATCCAGATGGGTCTGGAATATCTACAGAGAAGGAGACAACACAAGCCCCCTTTCCTTCATACACTTTGTGGTACTGCCATAAAACATTAGGTGAAGGGAGGACTAAATCCATTCATTTATTTGCCCAAGTCCAATTCCTTACCACGTCACATATATATAGTCACACTAGACTACAGCAGAAGAGACTTGGTAGTATATGGTTTGGTGCAGACAGTAAAGCCAAGAGTCTTTTGTTCAGCTTATAGTTTTCTGTTATCTTGATGTTTAAGCTATGTAATTAATTTTAGTAATTAATAATTTATTTAATTTTAGTAATTAATTTTAGTCTGCAAACAGTAATTGCATGTGGTCCAAGCATTTTAATTTTTGAAAAGGCTAAATAAAAGTGAGATGATAGGGAGAAAAAGAATACAAAGATCACCTGAATGCAACATAGGTTGGGTCCAATTGACAATCACAGAGTGGTTTGGGTTGGAAGGGACCTCAAAGATGACCTAGTTCCAATCCCCCTGCCATGGGCAGGGACACCCTCCACTAGCCCAGGTTGCCCAAAGCCCCATCCAACCTAGTCTTGAACACTGCCAGGGAGGGGGCATCCACAACTTCTGAGAAACCTGTGCCAGTGCCTCACCACTCTCACAGTAAAGAGTTTCTTCCTTATATCTAGTCTAAATCTGCCCTCTTTCAGCTTAAGGCCATCACCCCTTGCCCTATCACGCCCTGCCCTTGTAACCAGTCCCTGTCCAGCTTTTCTGCAGACCCTTTAGGTACAGGAAGCCTGCTCTAAAGTCTCCCAAGAGGTTTCTCCAGGCTGAACAAGGCCAATTCTCTCAGCCTGTCTTCATAAGAGAGGTGCTTCAGCCCTCTGACCATCCCCAGAACCACCTCTGAACTTGCTCCAACAGCTCTATGTCTGTCTTGTACTGAGGACCCCAGAGCTGAATACAGTACTGCAGGTGGGGGGGTCTCATCAGAGCAGAATCCCCACTCTCAACCTGCTGGTCACACTGCTTTTGATGCAACCCAAGATACAGTCAGCTTCCTGGGCTGCAAGAGCAATTGGTGGGTCATACTGAGCTTTTTAATGAATCAGCACCCCTAAGCCCTTCTTCTCGGGGCAGCTCTCAATCTGTTCTTTCCCCAGCCTGTATTTGTGCTCGGAATTGCCTTGACTACATGCAGGACCCTGTACTTAGCCTCACTGAGCTTCATGAGGTGCACACAGGCCCACCTCCCAAGCCTGTCCAGATCCTTCTGAACAGCATATCCTCCTTCCAACGTGCTGACTGCACCACACAGCTTGGTATCATCAGCAAACTTGCTGAAAGTGCACTCTATCCCACTGTCTGTACCACCAAAGATATTAAGCAGTGCCAGTCCCAGTAGTAACACCTGAAGAACACCACTTGTCCCCCACTTGGACACCAAGCCATTGACCACAACTTTTAGTGCAACCATCCAGCCCATTCCCTACCCACTTAGTGGTCCATCAAATTCATGTCACCCCAATTTAGAGACAAGGTTGTCATGCAGGAGAGCACCTAATGCTTTGCACCAGTCTAGGTAGGTGACATCAGCTGCTCTTCCTTTATCCACCAAGTAGGTAACCGCATGATAGAAGGCCATCAAATTTGTCAGTCACAATTATTAGAATAATCATTAAAGTTATGTAAAGAACAAAAACTGCAGTGTGACCCTTACTACTTGAGTTCCTCTCTAAGCATGTACTAAAGCTAGAAACCCAAGAGCTTTGTGTTATTTTTAGTTTCTTTTATTAAACCTCCTTCCAAGTATCTTGGAAATTTAAATGATTGAAACACCACCACCAAAAGATAGTCACACTATAGGAGAGGCAATTGGGGTGGACTCACAGTTGAGTGCATTGAGAGCTGAGCTGTCCACCCTATAGCCAGACATACAGTTTCTAGTAACACATAGCACTGCCCAGTCTCAAGAAAGCTTCAGAAGACTGCAGTGTACTTCCCATCTGTGAAAAACTGTGCTACACTGCTGCTGTTCTTCAGTATGAAGAGGGAATATGAGGCAAGTGGATTTAAAAGTGGCATAGAGGGACAGACACCAAAGCAATATTTTGGTATTTTCAAATGTGGAATGACAGACAGTTTAGACTTCTGGCTTTAGCAAGATGCACTGTTTTTGTCATATTTTTTACATAATTTACTTTCTTTAGAGCCACATTTGAAGCCCAAATAAAAAGACTGCATCAGGATAATATATTTCAATTCATGTACCATAGCTCTATAAATGAAGAATATGGTTTTGTTCCCAAGGTCGAATTTATATTTCATTTATAATGCGGTTTAACCTGATGTTTTTCTGTTTGTTCCCCCATTTCATGTCCTCACCAAGGTGGATATTGTAAAACAGGCCTCTCAAATTCTCTCCTCACCCTTAGCCTTCCCTCTAGTTGTAAACCAAACGTACTTTATAAAACCCTCCCAAATAAAGCCAGAGCTAATTCAGTAAAAAGCTCCATGACTGATCAGAACGCTATTCATTTCCCTTGGCTTGTGTGAATAGAATCATAGAATGGCATGGGTTGGAAGGGACCCCAAGGATCATAGAGCTCCAACACCCTGCCACAGGCAGGGCCACCAACCTCAAGCCTGGAGCTACACAAGGTTGCCCAGGGCCACATCCAACCTGGCCTTGAACTCCTCCAGGGACGGGGCATCCACCACCTCTCCGGGCAGCCTGTTCCAGCCCCTCACCACTCTCTCTGTAAAAAAGTTCCCCCTAATATCTCATCTAACCCTTCCCTCCTTTAGCTTAATCCATTCCCCCTTGTCCTGCTATTATCTACCCTTTTAAAAAGTTGAATCCCCTCCTGCTTATAAGCTCCCTTCAGGGACTGGCAGGCTGCAATGAGGTCCCCCCGCAGCCTTCTCTTCTCCAGGCTGAACCAGCCCAGCTCCCTCAGTCTCTCTTCGTAGGGCAGGTGCTCCAGCCCTCTGAGCATCTTTGTGGCTCCTCTGAACCCTCTCCAACAGTTCCACATCTTTCTTGTATTGGGGGCCCCAGATCTGGACACAGGACTCCAGATGGGGCCTCACGAGGGCAGAGTAGAAAGGGACAATCCCCTCCCTGTCCCTGCTGGCCACCTGTCTTGTCCCTGCTAGACACCCCGCTTAAATAGTAAATATTCTAAATAGTAGAATAAGAAAAGCAAAACAGAAAAGATAACTGCACTCTGTTAAAAGATAATCCCTCAGTATAATAATTGCCTAGCAATGTTGAGCACCACAGCAGGCAAAAACCCAGTTAGCCTTCAGTAATGATGTTCTCACTTATTCACAAGAATTATGCGCTTTGACATAGTCAAAGTCATAGACAAGTCATTTAGAAGTGCTCCTATTCCCCAAGGCTTCAGCTATATTTATAATGCAGTACCCCATACTGTTTTCCCCCAGCGTTATGACAACAAGGAATACAATATTTAGAGAACTATCATGTTCTGACAAGGCCAGGCAGCAGACTGCACAACACCCCGCTGCATTAACAGCAGGGCAGGAGGGGTGTGTGCAGGAGGACACGTGCGTGCACCTCTGTGTGTGCTTCTCCATATGGATGCACATCTGCCAAACCTGGAAAAAGGGGGGAAAAAAAAAGCATGGAAAAGGCACAACAGGAGGCTGGAGGAAGGGGACTACTGTGTTTGTTTCTTCTTTAAATCTCCTGGCTAGAGGCACTTAATCATAGTATAGATTAGACTGTGCTGACGCATTTCAAAGAGAACCTGAAATTCAGGAAAGCTCACTTCCTACTTTTTTTTCCCCCATTAATAACAGAGTAAGACTAGAGACTCACAAGGTCACTGAAAGCTACAGAAATATTTCTTACTACCTCAGTAACTGAGAGATTCCTCTGCACGCTTCCACATTTTTAATGGTTTTTTCTATACATCAGTGAACAGAACAAGCTTAAGACCCACCAAGCAGGCTGGATGTCACTATCAAAACCAGGTTTTTGTCTAAACATTCAGCTCTTGTGCTGACTTCAGTTTTCCTGCACACTCAATTTGACCAGCCAGTGGGTCAAGTTCTGCATTCACCCTCACAGCAAGTGACTTCACCGTACTAATGAGCAACACACGTGTGTCAGTGTGAAACCTAACCAATCAACATGGCTGCACCAAGGACCTGGAGTAGGGGAACCACCCCAGGAGTGAGTTGGGTTTTTACCTCCTCCATCTCCTAGTCAGAGTTAGTTCACAAGATTTCTTGGGTGAGTTCATGCAATGGAGAAGAAAAAGAAATGACTAGAAAACACTGTCATGCTGCCAGGAACCTTCCAGGCATATTAGTGGAGAGAAGGCTTCAGAAACACAATGAAGAAGCTCTGCTGTGAGTAGTCAGGCAAGGAGAAAATAATTAGCAGATATAAAATTAGCAGTGAAGCAGGAGACTGGGTCATCAAGACACGTGGAAAGGATGAAGCGAGACAGCCTGGTTTACCCAGCTTGTCTTCCAGAACAGACGATATACCGGAGCCCTAAAACAGAGCAGAGCACTTTCTCTCACGCAGCCATCATCCTGGTCAGCAGATGATGAGGTTTTACTCTCTCACTCAGCATAACTTCTGGAAGTCATTACTAATAGATGAAACCAAAGTTCAGCTGAGCTGGTAAGTGCTTCACTGAAAGCATTCCAAAATTAGCAACTGTCATGAGTCTTGAAACTGATAAAGATTTTCTGAAGTTTGGGCTCCCACAACAGTGCTGCTCAGTTACAGTCATGCCAGGAAAGCACTAATGTGTTGCCACACTGCCATTTCTAAAGTGTACCAAAAGAAGTGGGTGAGGAAGTTGTCCTCTTTTTGTATGTTGCACGTATGTTCAGATATCAAAATAAGTCACTGTGCTGTACCAGCACTTAAAGAGGAAGAACAGAATGGTGCAGGATCACCAGGACTATCCCCTGCTTACATCCCACCTTACTTTTATGTTCTCTCTGCCTCCATCACTAGTACAAATAAGCTGTTCAACCTTTGTAGGCAATGGAAATTAATGTGATTTCATCCAAGTCAAAATTCTACTGTTGCCTAGTACTGTGTCTCACTTTATTTGCTTCTGAACTCCAAATTGCAAAACTATTCTGTAAGCTTCTATGCATTTTCACAATTCAAAGAGCACTAACCCAATGATTCTTATGCAACAATATAGATGTAACATCTCAGTCCTTGATACTTTTATGATAACTGCAGGTTTTTGTTATTAAAAAGTGTATTTATTTGACAAATCATGGGAAACGAACCACAGAAGTACAAGTTTCCCCCTCACTAACCTTTTAAAGCCAACTTTTCCTTCACACAATGCCCTTTTTTTTGGCTGCCTGTTCTTAAAAAACAAACCAAATTTACACTTGAGAAACTAGTTGGCCATTTTACACTTGTTGCATACTCTGAAAATAGAGAAGCATATGCATTTACACAAAAGGACTCATGATAATAAAAACCCCTGTTCTACCCATGACTCCATCCACAGCCTGTAGAGCATGAATACTTCATGATATTCACACAGCACAATTGTAACCAGACAGTTCCCTCTTGAACACAAGGCTCTGGTGCCCACCTCTTCTCCTTAGTCAAGGAAATCTGCCCTAAGGGCTCTGTGCTTGGCACATCTGCCACAGCACTCATGGGAAGGACAGCGTAGCACCACTTCTTCACAGGCAGTGTAAATCCGGCTGAGAAACGGGGAGAAAGAAACTGTTCCCCTCCAGTGACTGTTTTCAGACATCCTTCCCTCCAACTACTTGGAAAAAACACCAGCACCTGTGAATAAACATGATTGACTCTAGTGGGTCAATCTTAATTCCAGCATAATAAGGCTTCTGCAATATTCCTTCTTCAAAGGCGACCACTCACCTCAAGAGACCTGTACGAGCCCCCATATTAAAAAAATATTATCTGATACAGTCAATATTTATAGAACAGGAAAATATTTCTTTTATAGGGAGCCTGGAAATATGGTGCACTTCTTCAGGACCTGAAGAATCTTTCCTGGATAAGTCAAACTTCAGAATCTGTTCTTCAGACCTTTTCAAAACACTTTGCTTCTACCTTTAAAGCAAAGAAAAATAAAGGGGAGGGTGGAAGGAGAAAAAGGAGGATATAGCAATGGAGTTGAGGAACAGAGAGTCTGTAGCTTTCATCTGGATCTGAGTACAGGCAAATACACTCCCAGTGCCAATTGCACAGTAAGCTCAATAATAAATCTAGCACAGGAGCATTAGAACTGCATGCAAGGAGGAAGACTTCTTCCCTTAAGTGGACTGTAAGCATATACAACTTTTCTAAAACCACTAAGCAAACAAAACCCACACAGCGCTCTCTGTGAGCAGGCCTGCAGACATGAACAGAGCTCTTCAGGATCACCCTCCTCAACTTCCACCCAACTGGTTTCCTTTCAATTACCTTCTGCCATTGTCTGAAGGACTTAACTGTTTGAAAATGTTTTATATTTTTCTTTTTTTTGCTATGTCCAGCTTGATATATATAAATATATATATATATAAATAAAAGATCCATTGCCCTCTTGTGGCTCTAGTACTTGTGAGAGACTGTCCACAAGGAAGCCAGATCCAAGAGTAGCCCAACACAGCCTTTTTGCAGCTTTTAAGACTTGCATGGCAGGAAGAAATGCTGGCTCATGTCCAGGCCCATGATTTACTGTAACCTTCCAAAGGAACATCCAGTTGACTAGAAGAATTTATTAGCCATGCCAAAAAACAAAGGCAGGTAATATTTCTGGCATGTTTTTTTGGGTTTTTTTTTTCCCAAAGGCCCAAGCATAATGAGAGACTCCACGTCTCTGCTATTTCTACACTCAGAACCTGAGACTGTGTGTTCAGTTCTCTTACAACTTATTTCAAGTCAGACATTTTTTGATGTGGCTCATCGATGTGTCAAGATAATGAAACCTCATCTTTGAAAGGAAGTTGTTATTATCCTCCCAGGCAAAAAAATAAATGCAATGACACTTGGTGAGGCAAGCCTTACTGTACACATTCTTAACTACAGAAATCACTTGAACTTCTACAGGCCCAAAGACTCTGAATACTGAAAAAATTAGTTCCTAAAAATACAAAACAGACTATGTGGAAATAGTCACCAACATGCACATGCAAGCAGCAGGAAATGGGCAGCAACACAAAAAGTAGAAATGTAGCTTCTATTCCCAACTAAGTGTGTTTTCCTGCTTTGTGGTTTCTGATCAGCACGGAAACTTGTGTCAGCTGGCATGAAAATCTGTTCATTTCTGTTCACCTCTCATTCAATGCTTCCCTCCTCCTTCCCTCACAGTTCAGCAGGCAGCTCTTGATAGTCTGCTCTTCATACCCAGATTCTCTGAATCAGCCCCTCAATGCAGAATTGCCTGACTTCCAAAATGCATTTTAGCCAGGAAAACAGGAAGATGAGGTGGACAACAATCAAACAGGTTATTTTTCTATACCAGTTGTAAGGTAAGCATGCCAAAGAACTGAAATCTCATAGTCACAGAATCACAGAATCGTAGGGGTTGGAAGGGACCTCAAGAGATCATCGGGTCCAACCCCCCTGCCAAAGCAGCTCCCCAGCTCATATTGCACAGGTCGTCGTCCAGACAGGTCTTGAATATCCACAGAGAAGGAGACTCCACACCCCCTGGACAGCCTGTCCCAGGGCTCCCTCACCCTCACTGGGAAAAAGTTCTTCCCCATGTTGGTGCGGAACTTCCTGTGCTCCAACTTGCAGCCATTGCCCCTTGTCCTGTCCCCACAGACACTGAAAAGGGGCTGGCCAATTCCCCCTGCATCCCCTGCCTAAGATATTTATAAACACTAATTAGGTCCCCCCTAAGTCTTTTTTTCTCCAGGCTGAACAGTCCCAGCTCACTCAGCCTTTCCTCACAGGGGAGATGCTCCAGGCCCCTAATAATCTTTGTAGCCCTTCTCTGGACTCTCTCCAGGAGATCCCTGTCTTTTTTATCCCAGGGAGCCCAGAACTGGACACAATACTCCAGGTGAGGTCTGACCAAGGCAGAGCAGAGGGGGAGGATCACCTCCTTTGACCTGCTGGCCACACGCTTCCTGATGCATCCCAGGATCCCATAGGCCCTCTTAGACAGAGGCCAATAGTAGACAGATATAACAAAGAACCACTGTGTTTTACACAGCTTCATATTGAAATTTCGCAAAATATTGAGACATAATGTTTATCAGATTTGATGCCCTCTTACTCAGCTACAAGTTGGCCACACTTAATAACCATAACCAACCTATCATAACTTACTCATCTGAGTTGCTTCACTTTCATTAGCTGACCATATAAGCAGCATGTACAAAAGCACTGTTTAAATGCCTGGATTAATCTGTGAGTCCAAGCTAAGAACATTTCAAGTCCAATTTCCTCCATAAATTGAAAAGTCTGAGCTGAAAAACAAGACAGTGAAATGCTTGGAGCATGCTAAACGTCAAGAAGAATCACTGATTGTGGGTTTTTTCCTTGAATGACTGATTATATTTTTTCTTCTATTTGTGCTCCATTGCTGCCCCAGAACTCTAGCTGCAAAGCTCCAGTAGGTGGATAAATTATTGCTTTGAGACATACTGAGCTCAGGAATGTAGAAAACAAGCCCAAAGCACAAAATAAAGAATAAAAATAGGAGACAAAAAAAGAAAAAAAAGAGCAATTGATGAACATAGAAGTCATTCTTGGTTAGCATAGTACTTGGGATACAGGCTGTGCAGCTTTATCTCACTGTTTGTGATTATAAACCTCAACATCTGGCTCATGGAAGATGCAAATTTGGTGGCAGATGTTTGCAAGAATCACAGGGGAGAGACTGTTTTTGTAGTTAAAAGTGCATAATGCAAGTCATTCACTCCCCTGCATTTTTGTCACCCTTCCATTTCGAACCATCACCCTTCCCACTGTTATCTGTCAGTCTTGAAAAGAACAAGCCATTTGGCAATGGCTTGCTGGATTAGACGCTCTCCAAACATTCCCTCATCATCCCAAGTTCCTAATCGTTCCATACCTTGGCCACTTTCAGTCCAGAGATCAGAGGTGATAGCCAAGGCTGTCTCGCGTGTTTTGCCACAGCCCAAACGCAAACATGGAGATTGACCTTCCAACATCCATGGGCTATGTGGTATTTCACCCTTCATAGTGATTGCTTCTAGCTCTGCCCAGTGTTCCCAAAGTGCCACGTGCTTCCAACACACCTTAGCACCACCCAGCACCTGAAAAATTGGAAGCTGGTCGACCCCAGTTGAGAAGCAGAAGAAATGGTGTCAACAACCCCAACCTCCATGAATCCACTCCCAGCACATAAAGCATTCAATGTTACATTTTCCATCTCACTGTCAGTATTACTATTCCCTCACTCCTTGTTCTGTGGATGCAGCCTTTGGAGAAACAACCCACTACAATGAAAATTCAATTCCTAACAGCATAACTTTACCCTAGCCTCAAGCCTCTCCTCATTTATTAGTATCTACCCATTCTAAATGAAAGAGGTATCGTATCTACCACTGTCATGACTCCAGACAATAAAATTTTGCTTAGCATAAATGGACCCAGTGCTTGTCTGAAATTCAGAAGATCGATTATTTCCTAACACAAAAGACAGGAAGAAAATGCATTCTGTGCTAAGCTGGTCTCAGCTCACACAGTTCAATCTTAAATGAAGTTTTAAACAAAGGAATCAGATGCTAGTAGATCAGGACATGCACTTCCCACATTTTTTTTTTGTTTGCTTTGGAAAAGGAGCCAAACTTCACTCCCTAAGTGAGCCAGGCAACTTGCTGAACACTATACCAAATAGGCTAAGGCACTTTTTGGAAATGGAGCCCTTCACATCAGTTATAACACTGACCTCTGCTTCTTCATTCATTCATTGGTGGCCCTTTCTGCTCAATTTTATGTGCTAGCACTTGGAAGTCCAGTACAGTACCACCAGAGGTAACTTACGACCAGCATAAAAGCCTGAGCTGCACCTGAATTCATAACCTACAGGCAAATTAGATGAGATATTAGGGGGAAGTTCTTTACAGAGAGAGTGGTGAGGGGCTGGAACAGGCTGCCCAAAGAAGTAGTGGATGCCCCATCCCTGGAAGTGTTCAAGGCCAGATTGGATGGGGCCCTGGGCAACCTTGTGTAGATCCAGGCCTGGAGGTTGGTGGCCCTGCCTGTGGCAGGGGGGTTGGAGCTCTGTGATCCATGGGGTCCCTTCCAACCCAGACCATTCCATGATTCTATGAAATGACTTCATACACCTTCCCAGTCCCCCAAGCCACCTGGCTCTGCACTCGTGCTCTCTTGCTGGAGCCCAGTGGCTCTTGCACGGCTGTTGTACTCATAGTCCTGGAACTAAACAGTATTTCTACTTGTGTCATTTCTCCCAGCTCCCTGTTGCTGGTCAATATGCCTCCTGACAGTTCCAAGCACCACGATTCAGTTGGTTTCAACAATATCCTATAGATGTATGGCAACAGAAGCCTTCCAGAAAGTAACAAAGAGCAATCAGGTTTCTGCCTGCCCTGTTCAGCTCTGTGTAGAGATGAGCTCTGTTCAGAAGACACTTCATTTTGGCAAAATGTGCACTGAACTCTGGATTTGGATCTAGTTGTGCTATTTCAAGTTCCACTCCAAAATCCTAGATCCAAGTAGCTGCAATTGTGAGCAATTTCTGATTCAGACCCCAGCTTTGTACTTTACCTTATCTGGGCCACCTGGGCCTGTGCACATCCAACACCCAAACAGCCCTTTCCACGTTATGGAAGTATTAGGGAACACTGTTGGTCACCTGTGTAAGAGAAGGATGTTGTCCCTTCCTCATTAAGAAAAGCAATAAAGAAACATTGTTTAATTACTAGTGCTTTTGATAATAAAGCCATACCAACCTAATAGCTATGCTCTAATCTGCTTTGAGACAAAGCCAGGTAGGTCCTCCCCCTCTTTTCTCCCTTTGTGTTTTGAAGGCACAGAGGATTATCCTACTGCAGCTCACCAGAGTCACTCTGAGCTTCACAGAAACAGTAGGCAGAATATTTCCCAGACCAAAAACTCAAGGCCCTTTCCCTTCATCCCACAGCATCCTCCTGGCTAAACTGAGGGAGTGTGGTCTGGAATGTCAAGTAGTGAGGTGGATTGAGAACTGGTTGAAGGGAAGAAGCCAGTGGGTTTTGATCACTGGGACAGAGTCTGGCTGGAGGCCTGTGTCTAGTGGAGTCCCTTAGGGGTCAGCACTGAGACCTGCACCACTCAATATATTCACTGATGACCTGGATGAGGGAAGAGAGTGTACATCAGCAAGTCTGCTGACGACACAGAACTGGGAGGGGTGGCTGACACCCCAGAGGGCTGTGCTGCCATTCAGTGAGACTCAGACAGGCTGGAGAGCTGGGTGGGGAGAAGTTTAATGAGGTTTAACAAGGGCAAGTGTGGGGTCTTGCATCTGGGGAAGAACAGCCCCAGGTACCAACATAGGTTGGGGACTGGCATGTTGGAGAGCAGCGTGGGCGAGAGGGCCCTGGGGGACAACAGGATGACCATGAGCCAGCAATGTGCCCTCGTGGCTAAGAAGGCCGACGGCATCCTGGGGTGTATTAGAAGGGGGGTGGTTAGTAGGTCAAGAGAGGTCCTTCTCCCCCTCTGCTCTGCTCTGGTGAGACTGCAAATTGGAATATTGGGTCCAGTTCTGGGCGCCTCAGGTAAAGAAGGACACAGAACTCCTTGAAAGAGTCCAGTGCAGGGACACCAAGGTGATGGATAGAGTCGAGCACCTTCCTTATGAGGAGAGGCTGAGGGAGCTGGGCCTCTTTAGCCTGGAGAAGAGGAGGCTGAGGGGTGACCTTATTCACATTTGTAAATATGTAAAGGACAAGAGTCAGGAGGATGGAGCCAGGCTTTTCTCAGGGATGGCCAGTGACAGGACAAGGGGCAACAGGTGCAAGCTGGAGCAGAGGAAGTTCCATGTGAATGTAAGGAGGAACTTTGTCACTGTGAGGGTGACGGAGCCCTGGGACAGGCTGCCCAGAGAGGCTGTGGAGTCTCCTGTGGAGACATTCACACCTCCCTGGATGCATTCCTGTGTGATTTAGTCTGAGTGACCCTGCTCTGGTGGGGGGCTTGGACTAGGCAATCTTTCGAGGTTCCTTCCAACTCCTAATGTTCTGTGATACAGAAAAAAGGTCGACACATCCCTAAGTTCCTCAATAAAATGGCCTGAGGCACATCTTGGAGCAGTACCTATTCTATGCAGGAGAGGGCAGCGACATACACAGGCACACACAGAGCAATTAAATTGACATTAGCTTGGACACGTTTCCTTTGAGCCTATGACTCTCCTGGAGGTTCACATGCCACTTATGATCATGAAATTAAATAAAGGGAAATCCAACTATGGCATACATCAGCCCCTTGATGACAACTCAACATGAACGCAGGTAGTCTGGAGCTAAATGGGAGGGATCAAATGCATGGGGTTGAAAAGCAATTGTAAAAGGTACAGGATATGCTGGTGGGAGAAACAGATTGAGCTTGGAAGAAAGCAAAGATCTAATCTGTCACTTCTTAAACCTCTGGTCAATACAACTTTTTATTTAAATATGGACACCTACAAACACAGGATGGGAGAAGGGAAAACGAAGGAGGTTCTTCAAGTATCCAAAGCTAAAACCTGCAAGCCATTTCATTACTGGATTCAGTAGGACTTTGGCATCTAAACACCAGCATATATCCAAGTTTGGAGCATGTTTTAATAGTAAGTTTGTAACAGTTTGAAAACCTGAAAAAAGACTTGCTCCTAAGACTCTGTCTACTAAACTTTCATTAATATCTTTACTTGCACTTTAGGAAAGTATTTCAACTTCTTCCCATAGCAAACTAGCTCCCAAAGACGTTCACTTGGATTATGACTATTTTATCTTTTTATACAGGGGTCAGAGAGAAAACTTCAAGACAAAAAATAATACTCCGTAATATAAAAGACCAGAAATGATCAAGGACAATTTAAAGTGGACTACTTGACAAAAAGAAAGGAGAAAAGATCAGCTAAACCCAAGGAAACGGGCTCAATGTATCTCTGATGCGTCCACTGCAAGCATCAAGGTATTAATAGGTGCCTTAGGCTAATTAATAGCTATCCACAAACATTCCTTTAATAGGAAAACCTGTATTCAGCCAGTTTATAGGGGAACCCTCACAAGCACACTGAGAAGCCCAGTATATCCCAGAAAACACCTTAATGGTGAAGCTTCACAACTGTGGAAAACCAGCACGCAGCAGTGCTCATCCCACAAACGCAGTCCTTGAGTCAAAGCTGCTCCACACAGCTGAAAAGTGCTCCAAAAACTGTCTCTCAAAATAGGAGTAACAAAGAGACACTGGAGCAGTGCCCTGGTTCCCTCTGGGAGGAACAGGGCACGGACAGCACAGGGGTGAATGTCCTACAGGGGCAACACTAGCCCAGCACAAGCCACTTGAACCTTCATCAAGGAGAAACTCATACCAAACCTGTCTGAGCAGCAAGAACAACTGTCAAAGGCTGGTTACCATCTGGAAGCATCAGCCCCTGCCATCAAAAGCCTGAAAGGAAAAGCCCCAGAGAAGCCTGCACCCTTCTTTCAGGGGTGGTCAGTATTCCCTTCTTTGACGCAATTTCATCTTGCTCAGCACAGCAAACCACCCAGCCCCACAGAAACACCACACACACCAAGACAGACGTCAGTGCACTTGCTAGGGAAAATCGTTCCTTTTGGGGGAAGGAACTACTGCTAGAGCAGTTTTTTGGAGCAGGGGGTGATCTGCTGATGGGGGCATACATACACTTGCAAACAGGTGCAGAGTGCCTGCACATCACCCTCAGGCATGATAAAAGTTAGAGTGTCTTGTTATCAGCATGGCCTGACGAACAGGCAGGCACCTCCATCACCTCCAAACATCTGGCTCCTCCAGCAGCAGGATCTGGGAGGGAACAGGGGTCTGAGCCCAGGTACTCGCTGCATTGCTAACACTGACCTCTACGGCCGGGCATTATAGTCCCAAGGCACATGCATCGAGCTGAGCAGCATTAAACTGAGTATCTAAGCTCATGTAAACAGCCTACTCATTTAAAACAAACAAGCAAAACAGCAACAAATAAGAGGATTCAATGAAAGAGCAGCTGAAATATGCCAAGAGCACACAAGATCATCACTATTTCAGTAACTAAACTGTGGTAACTAGAGCTGTATCAACAGTACCTCTTAGTGGCCACAGTAATTTGCTACCAAAAAGGGAAGGAGAAAGAAAAAAGGAAAGAGTGGAAACATTAGTAAACTAGGGGGTGGGGAAGAAGCCAGAAGTAGAAGGACCTGGTATAGCCCCTGGAATAAACCTGGAGACCTCGTTTCAAAGATACTCAGTTTTTAGCTTTCATCTTTTTAAGAGATGACTGTGAATAGGTATTGCTCAATTTGTGTGTGCCACATCCACAATCTTTCCACAAGTCCTGCTAGCATAATTCTCCCGGCCTTGAAAACTCATGTTTAATATGTTTAAAAGTATAGAACTCACTGGAAACATTTCAAATATGTAAAGTTAAGTTCCAAACCAAGGTAAACAATCTTCCTGGTTCTCTCCATGTCTGCTGCGGAAGGGGCAAATGGGGAACAGGATATATATATCCATTTTCAGTGTATCCAGACACCTAAAAACAACAAAGCATAAACTGGAGTTTTTATATCCCTGCACTTCACTTCTGCAAGCTGTGAAAGGCAGCTGGAGAGCTCGATGATCCGTTTGTGTCTAGAAAAACCTGGCATCTGAAGATGATGTGCAACCTGCCTGCAGGTCTGGGGAACGCTTCTCCTTGACCTGCCCAGGGCATCGGCACGCAGACTGCAAAGCACAAGGCACAAGCCTCCAGAGCACACTGCAAGAGCAAAGCATGTGCACGTAAGGGGTAAAGAACACACAGGCCATTGTGGGGAGATCCAGAGCACTGGCTCCATTGCAATTAAGATAACAATGAGGGAAAACAAAAAGAACCCCAAGTGAAGTCTTCCCAGACGTAACCGTGCAAATACTGCAAGATACGGACTGAAAAGGAAGCCTGAGCCTTCACCTCATGAGGAGAGCCCAGGGATACCATTCACCAAGGAAATGGCATCATGAAGCATCTCCCAGCCTTGACAAGTTTAACATACATTCCATTAAATACAGAAACAGGCAGGTTGTCCACTGGCTAAGCTTAAACTAGTGTCTATTTGGTATGCAGGAGCGATCAAGCGTCCTCTACCTATCATTTAGCTGCAAGCTGACGCGCTGAATTTCCTCTGAGACTACCTCATGCCTGTAAATCTTCCAGCCAGTCATTAACTGCCTGGTAAAGGACTGGCACCTCATATATTGTCACTTAATTATGTTATGCTACATTGGGCTTCCTAGGAGGCACTCATTTAGCACAAACACACCTCTAAAGAAAACCATGTAGACAGACTGCCCGGGCCAGAGACGATGAAGAATGCTGCTGACAGGGGAACAGAAATGACAACTAAAACTGCCTTTGGAACGGAAGGAGAAACCGTAGCAACGGGGAAAAAAGAAACCAAGCATGGACATTTGAACCATCAGATAAACAGCAGCTGACAGGACGTTTTAGATCTGGAAGGCGGGGGCAGAGGAGGAGGAGGAGGAGGAGAAGTGCACCAAAGTGGAAATAGAAAATTACCCCCCTGAATGAACGAGATGTGTTTGGAATGAGTCATGGGGGAAGGCGAGTGCAAACATCAGCAAGTCGAGAAGCTGACTGCGCGGTACCTTGCTCCTGAACCCAGTCTTCAGAAACAAGACACGGCTGAATAAACACAATGAGAAAAAACAGTCTGTTCTCAGCTCCTACCTTCCTGGTGGTGAAATGAAAATGCTTTTTGGGCACAGCCCTACAAGCGTGAGGAAGATGTTACCCCTGCCGACTTCAACATCGGCGAAGGGCATTCAGCACCTCAGAACTGCCATTCCCTCTCCTCACCCCAAAGAAGAGAGACAAAGAGATGCTTCTTCCATCCTTCTCGCTGTGGAGGGAAAACTTACCCTGCACTGGTGCGACACATTGCCTTCAGAACCTGTTGCCAAAACAGTCTAAAACAGCAAAACTGAGCGTGAAATGGCCACACCAGTGAGGGTCATAAAACAACAGACTCTGCTACGTGGCAGTCACGCACACCTATGTTCTTCAGCCACTAGTGCCACCGTGGATAATGCTATGGATGGAGCATTCAGAAAGAAGCCTCCCAGGAAGGCAGGATTGGATCTTTTGCTACTCCAGAACTGAGAAGTATTTGGAGCATTTAAGATGAATAATGACTACAGCAGAAGCTTTGGTCCCTTCCCCTGGCTAACCCTTATTTTCCCTCCCCTCCCCATCAGCAGTTCCTTCACTCCCGGTGACATCCACCTGGCTGGGAATCAGTTCAAAGCACAGTTGCAAGTGCTGTACTTGGCAGCTTTACACCTGAGCGTGGTATCACACAGCTGCATCAAGTCACTGGACAAAGTCAGGAATCACATGGAAATTGCCAGCTGAGGGCCAACATTCAAGTAGGCTCTTTTATTGCCGCAAAATAGAATTTTCATTGGATCCTACCAGATTCAGGATGGTCCAAATCTGAGATTTTAGGAGCAGAATCTAAGCTGCATGCACACATATCCCTAATTTGACTGAAAAAAAAAATTGTCATGGCTTTTTGTCCCATTTGTCATTGCATCCAGAAACTAAATTTATCAAAGAAAACACGAATAATGTGGCAGGGAGTGAGAAACTGGTTTTGATTCATGTCTTTTCTTCATCTCTCAGAGACTGCCAAGGAGAAGCATCCTCTGAATCCATGGATGGTAAGAGATTAAGGACACTGCTTGTTTATAGAAGACTATTGTTAACTATCAGATCAGTGCAGATAAGGAGCCTTCTCAGTACTGAAGAGGTTTGCTGAATAACTTGGGGTGCCTACCTGTGCAATTAAGCAGGCACTGTTGGACTTGCATGGTACCGGAACAGCTACTACAAGCTGCACTTAAAAGGCTTTCAAAAACAAGAGGCAGCATTGGCACGCAATTCCTCCAAGCAGGACAAAATAAGTGACTTGAAATCTATCCTTTCCCTTTTCTTATCATCACATCACTTTGCCAGCAAAGGTCAATTACGTGCTCACAAACAACCAGCTCATAGAACCTGCAATATTAGCGAAACCTTAGTCACCAGTTCCGGCTGCCTGCAAGTATAAAAAGCAGCAGCACCGCAAGCCTGGGTTGGAGCTGATCAGGAAATTACAACCCCCACTTCCCAACCCACACAAAAGCATTTTTAGGAAAAATGAGCAATTTCCAATTTAATTGGAGTTTCCCATTCACATACAGAGTTAAATTTTGTTTGGTTTTGGCAACTAAAAACCTTTTCTCAGTTCAGCAAGTTTTAGTGTTTTTTGAAGACAGCCTAGAAATTCAACCCGAGTGGAAAGTTTCCATTTAAGCTTTTCATTTCATCAGAAAGTTTCTTTCTCCCATCCCACAGTCTTTTGATCAAATTAACCAACCAGCCTCACAGGAAAAGTCTCTTCCAACACACAGGACCCTCTACCTTCTTTCTTATATGCTCAGTTCACACTGTAGTGCCCACATTCAAAAATCCAAACCCCGAATGTTTATCCTGGGCTTCAACCCCCACACACCCCCCCCCAGTATTATTTGCAAAGGTTGAAATCAATTTGTAAAGCCTACTCTAAACTAGTGCAAATATGTTTTGAAACATTCATTGTAAATGTCATCAAACAATGCTGATATCAAGGCTTTGGACAGCTTTTTACATGTACTAACAGGGCACAAAATCTGGGAAGATTAGCATCTTGCTGTGAAAGTAAAGGCGGGTGACAAGGCTTCAAATAAATTACAGCAGCATAAATCTGTTCTGTTTTCAGGTCACTGAGCTCTCTGGACACACCTGAAGGCTGTCATCTTTGTTTTTATTCCAGGGAAAGAAAAAAGAGTCTGCACAAAGGTGCTGCATACAGGAGCTTTCCAGCCTTGAAGTAGTTCTGCTGTTACGGAAGGTGAATATACATAGAGCACGCGTATATAAATGGGAATCACCAGTCAGGCTCCCTGTCTATCAGGAGATACAGCAGTATTTGTGTTCCTTCAGGGGAGAGGGGTGTCCTTTAGCACCCACTGGGTTTCAAATAGAGCTGTTAAAAGACTTTGCTAAATTGGAATCTACAAGTTTTAATATTTTAAAGCATAAGCCATCTGATCACCTGGGTTTAGCTTTGATCTCCATTTTTGTTAGCAATCCTTGGCCTACAAACCTCCCTCAAACTTAGCAAACTGAAAAAGGGGGTAAGAGAAGATAAAAATCAGAGCAAGAAACTGTGCAGATAGATGCTTTCTCTGTTCGCTGACACTGCAGCCTGTTTTCGTGGATCCCCATTCTCCTTCCATATTTAACTAAGCCACCCCAAGCTGCAATCAAGAGCGTTAGAGGTAGCCAAACATGCTGGCCCAACAACTTCATGACAGGATGGGATCTTCAGACCACAACACACATTGGGCTGGGACTTACTGTTAGTGGACCAAATTCTCAGTGGTCAAGTGCTACCAACTCTAATGGAGCAACACCATTGATTACTTGACCTAGCAAAACAAGATTCCACCCCATCCTGCCCCCCGCCAGGGTTGCTTTCTGACTTATCTCTGCCTCCTTTGGACAGGTCATCTTAAAACAAATGAAGATGACTAAAAAATGACTGCAGTGGCAGCAGTAACTCCAATCTACACACTAAGTAATAACCTGCTTAGGAATCACAGGTACAGCAATGCTGGAGCCACTGGTCTTTTACACACGAGTCCAGCTGCAGGAAGACCAAAACTGCAGCTTGAGGGGTCACCGTCTGCTCAGCTCTTAGCCACTTCATCAGAGATGTCACCTGTCAGGAGCGCATGTTCCCCCTGTGCTATAACCCCCCCACACCACACCTTAGCAGCCGGAATCTCCTAGAGAGCACCAGCCAATAGTTTCTCCCAGAGTTTTTACAGGTCACCCTGGGGGATCCACCATGGAACATGATACTGTGTTTCTCCCTGCAGAATTCATTTTCTTCCAGAATCCAACAAAAACAAAGGAAGGAACATATATATATATATTTACATTCTTTCCTCTGCTGCTTCCTTAACCATACTTTAAAACTCACCTTTTAGTAGGAAAGTTCCACTTGGGGAAAATCAGGACTGTGATGCTAAATGGTGTGAAAATAGATCACCTTCCACAGTGCTCCTCAGTCTCACTATGCCTCTTAGAGGACCGAATGATACCTACAGAAAATAACTGAACTTAACTATTGGCTGTGATGGATACACATAAAAGAGTTTGTTCAGTTTTTATAGAGGAAAACAAAGCTATATTTACAAGAGATTTAACCTTTGCATGCCAAGTTATGCGTTTTATAAAACATTGCTTTCTACAATAAGCTCAGATCATCCCACTAGGGTAAAAATCATAACTATTTTCCTTTTTTTATTTCCTAAAGAGCAAATATTTTCAACCTGAAAGCCATTAAAGTGCTTATTATATAGAGACTGTTCACTTCAAAAGCCGTAGCTATGGAACAAGTACTGTACTTTATCCTTGTATTTGTAGTGTTCAACTGAAAGCTACACGCTTCTATATGGGATCGTGTCCTATTGATCAGGTCCTCTGCTGAAAAAGAGACACTGTTTGTTTGGCATAAAATTATCCAGGTAATCGCTTAACAGACTGCACTGTATTTCAGAATGTCACTGGATCACAGCATCCATGGATAGACAAGACATGCATTATCCCGAAACATGGTTTAGTCCAAGGCTCAGCACCCATGCTTAGGATAAGAGATTTCTTTGCCACTTCAAAAAAGGTTGTTCTATCACTAATTCCTATTCGTAGCACACCAAGTGCTATGTTTTATGTTACCACCCAGGAAACATCATGCCTTATCCCAGTAAACCAGGGTCCTCACGGGCAAGAGTACAGGGAGAAGAGCCCTTAAACCCTTAAAAGTATGTTAGGGAAATCTTGCTACAATAAGAAACTTGCAGTCATAAGTGAGGCTTTGACATGATTATTTGTTAGCACTAGAGTAATAAAAAGAAATTTACACTTTCCAGAAGACAAATATACCATGGTATGATGATAAAAAATGCTAACAGAGCACAGAACACTATTTATATCCTGTCTTTAATATAACAAGCAGAACTTTTTAAAGTTAAGTGTCAAGAAGGTCAATAACATATTCATTGTGTTTACTGGCTCATAGCAACAAATTCTACTTGGAGAAAAGGTGCACTTGGAACCCAAATGAGCTGAGAACACAGCATTAACGGGAGTATTTTAGTGGAATAATAATTAGATTGTATTCTCCAAAATAATCAAGTTGGTACTTAGACAACACGTATTTTTCTAGGCATATATTCAGTGGTCTCAGGAAAAACATGCTAACCAAGTTTTCTTTAATCTGTCCAGAGAGATTTTCAGTTTTGTCATCAAAATAAAAGTAATGAACATCTTGTAGAAATATTCCTACTTGTTCACAGCTGAGGGTGGGTTTTTTTCTGGTTAAAAAAATATTTCACATTGCATAGAATGCACAGGCTTTTCCCACTGCCCTTTTTCAAACCACTGACTTCACTTGAATTTGTTTGTCAGAGGAATGTGAGTGCTGGTTAACAACAGGAAGACACTGACCAAGGAGGATGTATAGTCTCCACCTGTGGAGCCTCTTCAGAACAGGTCAAATGTTGGTCTGAAAAAGTTTGGCATAGCCAAGCCTGCTCTGGGGGAAGGAGCAACCTAGGGTACTTGGTGGACATCAAAGCTTCCAGCCATGGTCTAGGTCCAGGATATGCAACAAAAGACAGAAAAAACAAATGTTCCTGGACTAAGTTGGTTGAAACAGGGCTTTTGGAAATGCTCATATCAAAATCAAAACCAAGCTGAACTTCTCTGGTTTAAAGCTCTGCAGCCAAATAGAAATATAAGTCTGTTGTGTGTGAATGATTCCTGAACTATTTGAGCTGGCTTACAAATTTACAATGAAAATCGAGCACGCCTGTGCAAAAGCTAAGAATAGTTTTTAAAGTTTCATAGGGAAAAAAAAAAAAAAAAGGG